>CAWUFW010019192.1:0-194871 GCA_963921515.1 Calotriton arnoldi
TGTACTTCGTTCCGGTTACATTACTGACCCAATTGTCTGCCTTCTTTCCCAATTCTTGGGGAGAGGTCAGATCAGAGTCCACCAGGTACTGGTGTAAAAGCTGGTTTTGACAATTATTAAGGATCTGCTCCTCATAATCAAATTGTACAATCCTAAAAAGTCATGCACTTTGTTGCCATGTATCCAACCTTCCAGAGCCTTAGTAGCACAATCTACAAAGTCAACCCAGTCTTGAGTCTGAGCCTTTTGGGTGTCTCTGAACTTCAACCTATACTGTTCAGTGGTTAGGCCAAACCCATCAATCAGAGCACTCTTTAAGACTGTGTATTTATCAGCATCCTCCTCTTTAACAGTGAGGAGCTTATCTCTACCTTTGTCTGCAAAGGAGAGCCACAAGATTGCTGCCCACTGCTCCTGAGGGACCCTCTGTACTTTACAGGCCCTCTCCAGTGCAGTTATCCATTTGTGGATGTCATCCCCACTCTGGTAGGGAGGGACAATCTTACTCAGGTTTCTATGGTCATAAGACCTTTCCCTATCTCTGGGGAAATTGCTGCCACCATGGGACTCTAGTCCCATCTTTTCTCTCTTTGTAGAGATCTAGGGACTCCCTGTCTATAGCCAACTGCTGTTTTCTGAGTTCAAGCTGGGCTTGCTCATACTCAATCAGTCTCTTTCTCCTGTCATGAGAGGATTCTCTCCTATGAGAGGAGACAGAGGTCCCTATTGAGGTGTCAGAGTGGTTAGACTCCTGAGAAGGAGATCTAGACCTTCTGGGCACACTCACAATTCTTCCTGGGGGACAAAGGGGAGGTCATTCTGATCCTCCTCCTCCTCCACAGGAGGAATTGGGTTTTCCAGGTCAAGGTCATTTTCACCTTCCTGGCCAGTTTCAGAGGGGGGGGCCTGGGTTTCTTCACCCCTGACCCCTTCCTCATCTTCTGCCCCACCCTCTCTCCCTACACCTTCAGACCCTAGGGGCCTGCTGAGATCATCAGCTAGTAGCACCTCCCTGAGGTGCTGGGTGCTTGCACTTTTGCCTGCCTTCAGCTTCCTAGTATTGCATAATGCTCTCAATTCCAAGAATGGGAGTTTATCATACTTGGAGGGAAGAAGCCCACTGGCTTCTGGCAAGGACTCACTGGGTCCTGGCTTTGAAGACATTACTAGTGAGGTGTGGTGTATGCACTACCTACTCTAGTGTGGCCTACTAAACTCTCTTGAGTTGTAGAAAGGGTGTGCTATCCCTTAACACACAACTCTAAGTTCAGTAGAACTTACTGTATACTAAGCTTGATTTATATGTACCTTAGGTACCCTTAGTGGTTTTCAGTTGATCAATTCAATTGAGATTATCTGGTAAAACATTAGCAAGCTGGAATCCCACACGCTGCACACCAATGTGAGAAGTTGGCCTGGTATATGCTGTCCACTAATAATAGTGGGCACCTTGCACCAGTCCAAACAACCCCTTATTGGAGATAGGTTAAAGACAACTTTTATTGAAAGCTATCCTAGTGGTAGCTATGGAGAGCAGCCTTCAGGCTAAGTCTTGAAGGAATGTAAAGCAGCTTGTTTTACCAGTCTATAATCTCTTGAGTGACCAAATGAAAAGAGGACCACACCAGGTATATATTCAAAATATATGTATTAATTGCTAAACACACCCCTCTAGTCTCTTTATGAGGCTAGAGTTCGAAGTACATAAGTTATAAGTTAGTTATCTACAGTAATAGCACAAATACACGTTTGAGCCCTAGGGGCGTACCAAACCATATACCAATAAAGTGGTATAAGAACCACGACTGAGCTAGACACAGGGCCTAGAGCCTGTAGAAGTGATTGGACCACAAGGAACCACCCAAGGTAGTGACACAGGGGACCCACGGGGGACCCACGGGGGACCCACGGGGGACGCGTGCAGTGTGAGAACACAGCCACGAATCGCCGTTGACTTCTATGGGGAAAGTCGCGGTTGGAATTTTAAAGAAAAGAGACACTTAGAGGAGGACTTGGAGCAAACCCTTTTAGAACTAGGCTGTTCTAGTGTCAATACCCACGGGAGCACCGGAGTACTCGAGTTACCTCACCCAGGGGAGCCGGGTGCATAGGTGTCTTTCGGTGTCGGGTTTCGTCATTGTTTTCAATGGCGATCTGCTGCAAAGTGCTGCTGGCGGCCAAGTCGAAAGTGTTCGGGTGGATCCAAAGGTGGATCGAAGATCTGAAGAACATGAAAGCAGAGGGGACAGAGTCTGGGTCACTAGCCAGTGACCAGGAAGGCGATGAGCAGATGCCCACCGATGTCGAGTGCTTCAGGTATGTTGACAGTTGTCTTGACTCTTCAGCCACGAGGTCCAGGAGGCATTGACGACAACCAGGAGCTGGATTCGAGCTGTTCCATGATGTCTGTCGATTGCAGGGGTGTCAGCGACCGGATTGGACCTAACAAGCCTTCGCAACGGCAAGTCTCATGGAAATGGAAGAAGGATGATGGTGCAGACCAGCAAGGTCTGTGGGACTCACCCAGCAAAGGTAAGTCAGGGCACGCCTGGAGCAATCAGAGAGCCCAAGCAGAAGAAGATTGGCCTTCGGGAGGGCCTACTAGCCAACGGACTAGCGACCGCGAAGGAGCCTCGAGTGGACACACTTGGAGCTGGCTCACAGGACACTCGTGGAGTGGAGGCCAGTGATCTTCGGTGCAGTCGGTGCTGGAGGCTGGGGCTACTCGGAGCCCAAAGCACAACTTCGTGGGAGACCCAGAAGAGGATGCACTTGCAAATGCGATTGGTGTCCAGGGGTCATGGTTCCACGTTACCCACGACAGCTACGGGCCTCAGCTTTGCTGGGGACTCAGGGTAGCCTCGGGGAAGTCTGGAAATCCACCTCTGGTGATGCAAAGACTTTGGCGTCCGGCGGGAGCTTCAGCGATGCAGACCGGACAATTGCTTCTTTGGTGCCTGCCAAGCAGGGGAGTCACTCCTTGACCCCAAGGGAGATTCTTCAGTCCTCTAATCTTGAAGTAGAGCATCGAAGGTCCAGGATTCTGTGTCAGAGTTTCGTCCAGGTAAATCTAAAGTCCTAAGGACTGGGGTCCCATACTTATACCAAGTTAGGGGGTTGGACATACTCTGGGGACCCACCTATGGGAGGGTCAGGGCAGAGGGGTGGTTACACCCCTTTCCCTTTGTCCAGTATCGTGCCAGAGCAGGGGCTGGAAGCCCCTGAGCCGGTTTGAACTGGGGTATGCACAGGGACACCAAATGTGCCCCCAGTGCAGGACTTCAAAGCACCAGAGAATGCTCCAGCCCAGCCCCAATACACACTATCCTGTCTGGGAGGTGGTTACACCTCCCTGGGACAGGAAACCTATTGTCCAGGCCTCCTCTGCCGGAGTTTCGGTCAGCAGCAGGAGGCCAGACTAGTGTCTGTGGCAGCGGCATCCATTTTGTGATGCCAGGGCTTGGAAAGAAGTTACCGGGCAGGCCGGTGTGTACATGTCTCTCCCTCTAGAAGGGTGGAATGCTACCCCCGCCACCAGAACTGGTGGGGGGGGTAGTATTCCAAGATGTTTGACACCAAACACGACATGTTTCCGTGCAGCCATTCCAAAGTTAGCATTTAACGCGAGGTTATAATGCACTTAAGAGTATATGGTCGGGCTGCACTACAAACAGCATCAGAGAAGGGTATCCGAATGCTGCAGAGGGGCCCTGCTCATGCAGGGGCACCCTCTCACATAGGAACCACGCACTCTGCCTCCAGGATTGATAAGGCCTGCCATAGGAGTGACTTATAGGTTTATATGTGTGTATGTATGTAGTGATATAGGTAGCCTATATCACAGTAAGGGGTGCATGCACCACCTTACCCAGGCTGCAGTAGCAGACCTGTGGTGTCATTTTGGATGGCCTTCCAGGGGTGGCACAATACATGCTGCAGCACCTGGTAGGCCTCTGAGGTACCTATGCCCTGGGTACATAGTATACCATATACTAGGGACTTATAAGGGCACTCCAGATTCCAATCAGAGATGTGCCTAAGGCACATGGAAACCATTTTATAGAGGAAGCAGATAGACTGGGGCCCTGAATAGCAGGATCCCAGTCCAACTAAGTCATAAACCAGCAAAACACCAGGAAAAAAGTGGGGGCTACCATATAGTCAGATTCCACCTTCCTACAGAGAGGTGCAGAAAGAAGCAAGAGTAGTGCAGAAAGAAGCAACAGAGGTGCAGAAAGAGGAAAGAGGGGTGCAAAAAGAGGGAAGACGGGTGCAGAAAGAGGCACACGGGGTGCAGAAAGGAGCAAGAGATATGCAGAAAGAAGCAAAAGAAGTTCAGAAAGAAGGAACAGAGGTACAGAAAGAGGCAACAGTTGTGAAGAAAGAGGGAAGAGGGGTGGAGAAAGAGGCAAGTGGGTGCAGATAGAAGCAAGAGAGCTGCAGAAAG
This sequence comes from Calotriton arnoldi, assembly GCA_963921515.1. Classification (NCBI taxonomy): domain Eukaryota; kingdom Metazoa; phylum Chordata; class Amphibia; order Caudata; family Salamandridae; genus Calotriton; species Calotriton arnoldi. The sequence goes on from CAWUFW010019192.1 coordinate 4,448, forward strand.
AAACAAAAGAAGTGCAGAAAGACGGAACAGAGGTGCAGAAAGAGGCAAGAGGGGTACAGAAAGAGGCAAAACGGGTGCAGAAAGAAGCGAGAGGTGCAGAAAGAAACAAAAGAAGTGCAGAAAGAAGGAACAGAGGTGCAAAAAGATGCAACAGGGGTGCAGAAAGAAACAAAAGAGGTGCAGAAAGAAGCAACAGAGGTGCACAAAGAGGCAAGAGGAATGCAGAAAGATGGAAGGGGGTGCAGAAAGAGGCACGAGGGGTGCAGAAAGAAGCAAGAGAGGTGCAGAAGTAAACAAAAGAAGTGCAGAAAGAAGCAACAGATGTGCAGAAAGAGACAAGAGGGGAGCAGAAAGATGGAAGAGGGGTGCAGAAAGAGTCACAAGGGATGCAGAAAGAAGAGACAGAGGTGCAGAAAGAGGCAAAGGAAGTACAGAAAGAAGCAACAGAGATGCAGAAAGGGGGAAGCGGGGTGGAGAAAGAGGCAAGAGGGATACAGAAAGAAGCAAGAGATTTGCAGAAAGTAAAAAAGAAGTGCAGAAAGAAGGAACAGAGGTGCAAAAAGAGGCAAGAGGGTAGCAGGAAGAGGGGTGCAGAAAGAGGCACAAGGGTTGCAGAAAGAAGGGACAGAGGTGCAGAAAGAAACAAGAGAAGTGCTGATAGAAGCAACAGAGGTGAAGAAAGAGGGACGAGTGGTAGAGAAAGAGGCAAGGGAAGTGCAGAAAGAAGCAACTGAGATGCAAAAAGGGGGAACAGGGGTAGATAAAGTGGCAGGAGGGGTGCAGAAAGAAGCAAGAGAGGTGCAGAAAGAAACAAAAGAAGAGCAGAAAGAAGAAACGGGGTGCAGAAAGAAGCAAGAGGGGTGCAGAAAGAGGCAAGAGGGGTACAGAAAGAAGCACGAGTGGTGCAGAAAGTAGCAAGAGAGGTGAAGAAAGAAGCAAGAGTAGTGCAGAAATAAGTAACAGAGGTGCTGAAGTAGGCAAAAGGGGTGCAAAAAGAGGGAAGAGGGGTGCAGAAAGAGGCACAAGGGGTGCAGAAAAAGAAAGTGATGTGCTGAAAGAAACAAAAGAGGTGCAGAAAAAAGGAACAGAGGTGCAGAAACAGGCAACAGGGCTGAAGAAAGAAGGAAGAGGGTTGGAGAAAGAGGCAACGGGGTGCAGAAAGATGCAAGAGAGCTGCAGAAAGATTCAATAGGGGTGCAGAAAGAGGCAAGAGAAGTGCAAAAAGAAGCAACAGAGGTACAGAAAGTTGCAAGAGAAGTGCAGAAAGAGGCACGAGAGATGCAGAAAGAGGGAAGAGGTGTGCCGAAAGAGGCAAGAGGGGTGCAGAAAGAGGTGCAAGGGGTGCAGAAAGAAGCAAGAGATGTGCAGAAAGAAACAAAAGAATTGCAGAAAGAAGAAACAGAGGTGCAGAAAGAGGCAAGAGGGGTTCAGAAAGAAACAAAAGAAGTACAGAAAGAAGCAACAGAGGTGCAGAAAGAGGCAAGAGGAGTGCAGAAAGAGGGAAGAGGGGTGCAGAAAGAGGCACAAGGGTTACAGAAAGAGGCAAGAGAGGTACAGAAAGAAGCAAGAGAAGTGCATAAAAGAAGCAACAGAGATGCAGAAAGGGGGAAGTGGGGTGGAGAAAGAGGCAAGAGGTATAAGAAAGAAACAAAAGAGGTGCAGAAAGAAACAAAGGAAGTACAGAAAAAAGGAACAGAGCTGCAGAAAGAGGCAAGAGAGGTGCAGAAAGAGGGAAGAGGGGTGTGAAAGAGGCATGAAGGGTGTAGAAAGAAGCACAAGGGGTGCAGAAAGAAGCAAGAGAGTTGCAGAGAGAAATAAAAGAAGTGCAGAAAGAAGGAACAGAGGTGCAGAAAGAGGGAATAGGGGTGCAGAAGAGGCACAAGGGTTGCAGAAAGAAGGGACAGAGGTGCAGAAAGAAGCAAGAAAAGTGCAGTAAGAAGCAACAGAGGTGCAGAAAGTGGCAAGAGGGGTGCAGAAAGCAGCAAGAGAGGTGCAGAAAGAAACAAAAGAAGAGCAGAAAGAAGGAATAGAGGTGCAGAAAGAGGCTAGAGGGTTGCAGAAAGAGCGAACAGGGGTGCAGAAAGAAGTACGAGTGGTGCAGAAAGAAGCAAAGAGGTGCAGAAAGAAGCAAGAGTAGTGCAGAAAGAAACAACAGAGGTGCAGAAAGAGGCAAGAGGGGTGCAAAAAGAGGGAAGAGGGGTGCAGAAAGAGGCACGATGGGTGCAGAAAGAAGCAAGAGATGTGCAGCAAGAAACAAAAGAAGTGCAGAAAGAAGGAACGGAGATGCAGAAAGAGGCAAGAGTGGTGCAGAAAGAGGGAAGAGGGGTGCAGAAAGAAGCACGAGTGGTGCAGAAAAAAGCAAGAGAGGTGCAGAAAGAAGCAAGAGTAGTGCAGAAAGAAGCAACAGAGGTGCAGAAAGAGGAAAGAGGGGTGCAAAAAGAGGGAAGACGGGTGCAGAAAGAGGCACACGGGGTGCAGAAAGGAGCAAGAGATATGCAGAAAGAAGCAAAAGAAGTTCAGAAAGAAGGAACAGAGGTACAGAAAGAGGCAACAGTTGTGAAGAAAGAGGGAAGAGGGGTGGAGAAAGAGGCAAGTGGGTGCAGATAGAAGCAAGAGAGCTGCAGAAAGAAACAAAAGAAGTGCAGAAAGAAAGAACAGAGGTGCAGAAAGAGGCAAGAGGGGTACAGAAAGAGGCAAAACGGGTGCAGAAAGAAGCGAGAGGTGCAGAAAGAAACAAAAGAAGTGCAGAAAGAAGGAACAGAGGTGCAAAAAGATGCAACAGGGGTGCAGAAAGAAACAAAAGAGGTGCAGAAAGAAGCAACAGAGGTGCACAAAGAGGCAAGAGGAATGCAGAAAGAGGGAAGGGGGTGCAGAAAGAGGCACGAGGGGTGCAGAAAGAAGCAAGAGAGGTGCAGAAGTAAACAAAAGAAGTGCAGAAAGAAGCAACAGATGTGCAGAAAGAGACAAGAGGGGAGCAGAAAGATGGAAGAGGGGTGCAGAAAGAGGCACAAGGGATGCAGAAAGAAGGGACAGAGGTGCAGAAAGAGGCAAAGGAAGTGCAGAAAGATGCAACAGAGATGCAGAAAGGGGGAAGCGGGGTGGAGAAAGAGGCAAGAGGGATACAGAAAGAAGCAAGAGATTTGCAGAAAGTAAAAAAGAAGTGCAGAAAGAAGGAACAGAGGTGCAAAAAGAGGCAAGAGGGTAGCAGGAAGAGGGGTGCAGAAAGAGGCACAAGGGTTGCAGAAAGAAGGAACAGAGGTGCAGAAAGAAGCAAGAGAAGTGCAGATAGAAGCAACAGAGGTGAAGAAAGAGGGACGAGTGGTAGAGAAAGAGGCAAGGGAAGTGCAGAAAGAAGCAACTGAGATGCAAAAAGGGGGAACAGGGGTGGAGAAAGTGGCAAGAGGGGTGCAGAAAGAAGCAAGAGAGGTGCAGAAAGAAACAAAAGAAGAGCAGAAAGAAGAAACGGGGTGCAGAAAGAAGCAAGAGGGGTGCAGAAAGAGGCAAGAGGGGTACAGAAAGAAGCACGAGTGGTGCAGAAAGTAGCAAGAGAGGTGAAGAAAGAAGCAAGAGTAGTGCAGAAAGAAGTAACAGAGGTGCTGAAGTAGGCAAAAGGGGTGCAAAAAGAGGGAAGAGGGGTGCAGAAAGAGGCACAAGGGGTGCAGACAAAGAAAGTGATGTGCAGAAAGAAACAAAAGAGGTGCAGAAAAAAGGAACAGAGGTGCAGAAACAGGCAACAGGGCTGAAGAAAGAAGGAAGAGGGTTGGAGAAAGAGGCAACGGGGTGCAGAAAGATGCAAGAGAGCTGCAGAAAGATTCAATAGGGGTGCAGAAAGAGGCAAGAGAAGTGCAAAAAGAAGCAACAGAGGTACAGAAAGTTGCAAGAGAAGTGCAGAAAGAGGCACGAGAGATGCAGAAACAGGGAAGAGGTGTGCCGAAAGAGGCAAGAGGGGTGCAGAAAGAGGCGCAAGGGGTGCAGAAAGAAGCAAGAGATGTGCAGAAAGAAACAAAAGAAGTGCAGAAAGAAGAAACAGAGGTGCAGAAAGAGGCAAGAGGGGTTCAGAAAGAAACAAAAGAAGTGCAGAAAGAAGCAACAGAGGTGCAGAAAGAGGCAAGAGGAGTGCAGAAAGAGGGAAGAGGGGTGCAGAAAGAGGCACAAGGGTTACAGAAAGAAGCAAGAGAGGTACAGAAAGAAGCAAGAGAAGTGCATAAAAGAAGAGACAGAGATGCAGAAAGGGGGAAGTGGGGTGGAGAAAGAGGTAAGCGGTATAAGAAAGAAACAAAAGAGGTGCAGAAAGAAACAAAGGAAGTACAGAAAAAAGGAACAGAGCTGCAGAAAGAGGCAAGAGAGGTGCAGAAAGAGGGAAGAGGGGTGTGAAAGAGGCATGAAGGGTGTAGAAAGAAGCACAAGGGGTGCAGAAAGAAGCAAGAGAGTTGCAGAAAGAAATAAAAGAAGTGCAGAAAGAAGGAACAGAGGTGCAGAAAGAGGGAATAGGGGTGCAGAAGAGGCACAAGGGTTGCAGAAAGAAGGGACAGAGCTGCAGAAAGAAGCAAGAAAAGTGCAGTAAGAAGCAACAGAGGTGCAGAAAGTGGCAAGAGGGGTGCAGAAAGCAGAAAGAGAGGTGCAGAAAGAAACAAAAGAAGAGCAGAAGGAAGGAACGGAGATGCAGAAAGAGGCAAGAGTGGTGCAGAAAGAGGGAAGAGGGGTGCAGAAAGAAGCACGAGTGGTGCAGAAAAAAGCAAGAGAGGTGCAGAAAGAAGCAACAGAGGTGCAGAAAGAGGCAAGAGGGGTGCAAAAAGAGGGAAGACGGGTGCAGAAAGAGGCACACGGGGTGCAGAAAGGAGCAAGAGATATGCAGAAAGAAGCAAAAGAAGTTCAGAAAGAAGGAACAGAGGTACAGAAAGAGGCAACAGTTGTGAAGAAAGAGGGAAGAGGGGTGGAGAAAGAGGCAAGTGGGTGCAGATAGAAGCAAGAGAGCTGCAGAAAGAAACAAAAGAAGTGCAGAAAGAAGGAACAGAGGTGCAGAAAGAGGCAAGAGGGGTACAGAAAGAGGCAAAACGGGTGCAGAAAGAAGCGAGAGGTGCAGAAAGAAACAAAATAAGTGCAGAAAGAAGGAACAGAGGTGCAAAAAGATGCAACAGGGGTGCAGAAAGAAACAAAAGAGGTGCAGAAAGAAGCAATAGAGGTGCACAAAGAGGCAAGAGGAATGCAGAAAGATGGAAGGGGTGCAGAAAGAGGCACGAGGGGTGCAGAAAGAAGCAAGAGAGGTGCAGAAAGAAGTAAGGAGGTACATAAAGAAGCAACAGAGATGCAGAAAGGGGGAAGTGGGGTGGAGAAAGAAGCAAGAGGGACACAGAAAGAAACAAAAGAGGTGCAGAAAGAAACAAAAGAAGTGCAGAAAGAAAGAACAGAGGTACAGAAAGAGGCAAGGGGCGTGCAGAAAGAGGGAAGAGGGATGTGAAAGAGGCACAAGGGGTGCAGAAAAAAGCAAGAGGGGTACAGAAAGAAGCAAGAGAGGTGCATAAAGAAACAAAAGAAGTGCATAAAGAAGGAACAAAGGTGCAGAAAGAGGCAAGAGGAGTGCAGAAAGAGGGAAGAGAGGTGCGGAAAGAGGCACGAGTGGTGCAGAAAGAAGCAAGAGAGGTGCAGATGTAAACAAAAGAAGTGCAGAAAGAAGCAACAGAGGTGCAGAAAAAGACAGAAGGGGAGCAGAAAAAGGGAAGAGGGGTGCAGAAAGAGGCACAAGGGTTGCAGAAAGAAGAGACAGAGGTGCAGAAAGAGGCAAAAGAAATGCAGAAAGAAGCAACAGAGATGCAGAAAGGGGGTAGTGATGTGGAGAAAGAGGCAAGAGGGATACAGAAAGAAGCAAGAGAGTTACAGATAGAAACAAAGGAAGTGGAGAACGAAGGAACAGAGGTGCAGAAAGAGGCAAGAGGGTAGCAGGAAGAGGGGTGCAGAAAGAGGCACAAGGGTTGCAGAAAGAAGGGACAGAGGTGCAGAAAGAAGCAAGAGAAGTGCAGAAAGAGGGAAGAGGGGTGCAGAAAGAAGCACGAGTGGTGCAGAAAAAAGCAAGAGAGGTGCAGAAAGAAGCAAGAGTAGTGCAGAAAGAAGCAACAGAGGTGTAGAAGGAGTCAAGAGTGGTGCAAAAAGAGGGAAGACGGTGCAGAAAGAGGCACAAGGGGTGCAGAAAGAAGCAAGAGATGTGCAGAAAGAAACTAAAGAAGTACAGAAAGAAGGAACAGAGGTGCAGAAAGAGACAACAGGGGTGAAGGAAGAGGGAAGAGGGTGGAGAAAGAGCCAAGGGGGTGCAGAAAGTAGCAAGAGAGCTGCATAAAGAAACAAAAGAAGTGCAGAAAGAAGTAACAGAGGTGCAGAAAAAGGCAAGAGGGGTACAGAAAGAGGCAAAACGGGTGCAGAAAGAAGCAAGAGGTACAGAAAGAAACAAAAGAAGTGCAGAAAGAAGGAACAGAGGTGCAAAAAGATGCAAGATGGTTGCAGAAAGAAACAATAGAGGTGCAGTAAGAAGCAACAGAGATGCACAAAGAGGCAAGAGGGGGGCAGAAAGAGGGAAGGGGTGCAGAAAGAGGCACGAGGGGTGCAGAAAGAAGCAAGAGAGGTGCAGAAAGAAGCAAGGAAGTTCATAAAGAAGCAACAGAGATGCAGAAATGGGGTGAAGAAAGAAGCAAGAGGGACACAGAAAGAAACAAAAGAGGTGCAGAAAGAAACAAAAGAAGTGCAGAAAGAAAGAACAGAGGTGCAAAAAGATGCAAGAGGGGTGCAGAAAGAAACAAAAGAGGTGCAGAAAGAAGCAACAGAGGTGCACAAAGAGGCAAGGGGCGTGCAGAAAGAGGGAAGAGGGGTGTGAAAGAGGCACGAGGGGTGCAGAAAAAAGCAAGAGGGGTACAGAAAGAAGGAAGAGAGGTGCATAAAGAAACAAAAGAAGTGCAGAAAGAAGGAACAAAGGTGCAGAAAGAGGCAGGAGGAAGTAGAAAAAGGGAAGAGGGGTGCATAAAGATGCACAAGTGGTGCATAAAGAAGCAAGAGAGGTATAGAAGTAAACAAAAGAAGTGCAGAAAGAAGCAACAGATGTGCATAAAGAGACAAGAGGGGAGCAGAAAGATGGAAGAGTGGTGCAGAAAGAGGCACAAGGGTTGCAGAAAGAAGGGACAAAGGTGCAGAAAGAGGCAAAGGAAGTGCAGAAAGAAGCAACAGTGATGCAGAAAGAAGCAAGAGAAGTACAGATTGAAGCAACAGAGGTGAAGAAAGAGGGACGAGTGGTAGAGAAAGAGGCAAGGGAAGAGCAGAAAGAAGCAACTGAGATGCAAAAAGGGGGAACAGGGGTGGAGAAAGTGGCAAGAGTGGTGCAGAAAGAAGCAAGAGAGGTGCAGAAAGAAACAAAAGAAGAGCAGTAAGAAGAAACAGGGGTGCAGAAAGAGGCAAGAGGGGTGCAGAAAGAGGGAAGAGGGGTACAGAAAGAAGCACGAGTGGTGCAGAAAGAAGCAAGAGAGATGCAGAAAGAAGCAAGAGTAGTGCAGAAAGAAGCAACAGAGGTGCTGAAGTAGGCAAGAGGGGTGCAAAAAGAGGGAAGAGGGGTGCAGAAAAAGGCACGAGGTGTGCAGAAAGAGGCACAAGGGGTGCAGAAAAAGCAAGAGATGTGCTGAAAGAAACAAAAGAGGTGCAGAAAGAAGGAACAGGGGTGCAGAAAGAGGCAACAGGGGTGAAGAAAGAGGGAAGAGGGGTGGAGAAAGAGGCAACGGGGTGCAGAAAGAAGCAAGAGAGCTGCAGAAAGATTCAAGAGGGGTCCAGAAAGAGGCAAAAGAAGTGCAAAAATAAGCAACAGAGGTGCAGAAAGACGCAAGAGAAGTGCAGAAAGAGGCACAAGAGATGAGAAAGAGGGAATAGTGGTGCAGAAAGAAGCAAGAGATGTGCAGAAAGAAACAAAAGAACTGCAGAAAGAAGAAACAGAGGTGCAGAAAGAGGCAAAAGGGGTTCAGAAAGAAACAAAAGAAGTGCAGAAAGAAGCAACAGAGGTGCAGAAAGAGGCAAGAGGAGTGCAGAAAGAGGGAAGAGGGGTGCAGAAAGAGGCACGAGGGGTACAGAAAGAAGCAAGAGAGGTACAGAAAGAAGCAAGAGAAGTGCATAAAGAAGCAACAGAGATGCAGAAAGGGGGAAGTGGGGTGGAGAAAGAGGCAAGAGGGATAAGAAAGAAACAAGAGAGGTGCAGAAAGAAACAAAAGAAGTGCAGAAAAAAGGAACAGAGCTGCAGAAAGTGGCAAGAGAGGTGCAGAAAGAGGGAAGAGGGGTGTGAAAGAGGCACGAGGGGTGCAGAAAGAAGCAAGAAGGGTGCAGAAAGAAGCAAGAGAGTTGCAGAAAGAAACAAAAGAAGTGCAGAAAGAAGGAACATAGGTGCAGAAAGAGGCAAGAGGGGTGCAGAAAGAGGGAAGAGAGGTGCAGAAAGAGACACAAGGCTTGCAGAAAGAAGGGACGGAGGTGCAGAAAGAAGCAAGAAAAGTGCAGTAAGAAGCAACAGAGGTGCAGTAAGAGGGATGAGGGGTGGAGAAAGTGGCAAGAGGGGTACAGAAAGAAGCAAGAGAGGTGCAGAAAGAAACAAAAGAAGAGCTGAAAGAAGGAATAGAGGAGCAGAAAGAGGCAAGAGTTTTGCAGAAAGAGGGAAGAGGGGTGCAGAAAGAAGTACGAGTGGTGCAGAAAGAAGCAAAGAGGTGCAGAAAGAAGCAAGAGTAGTGCAGAAAGAAACAACAGAGGTGCAGAAAGAGGCAAGAGGGGTGCAAAAAGAAGGAAGAGGGGTGAAGAAAGAGGCACGAGGGGTGCAGAATGAAGCAGGAGATATGCAGCAAGAAACAAAAGAAGTGCAGAAAGAAGGAACAGAGGTGCAGAAAGAGGCAACAGGGGTGAATAAAGAGGTAAGAGGGGTGGAGAAAGAGGCAAGGGAGTGCAGAAAGAAGCAAGAGAGCTGCAGAAAAAAATAAAAGAATAGCAGAAAGAAGGAACAGAGGTACAGAAAGAGGCAAGAGGGGTGCAGAAAGAAACAAAAGAAGTGCAGAAAGAAGCAACAGAGGTGCAGAAAGAGGGAAGAGGAGTGCAGAAAGAGAGAAGAGGAGTGCAGAAAGAGGGATGAGGGGTGCAGAAAGAGCCACAACGGGTGCAGAAAGAAACAAAAGGAGATGCAGAAAGAAGCAAGAGAAATGCATAAAGAAGCACGAGAGATGCAAAAAGGGGGAAGTGGGGTGGAAAAAGTGGCAAGAGGGATACAGAAAGAAACAAGTGAGGTGCAGAAAGAAACAAATGAAGTGCAGAAGGAAGGAACAGAGGTGCAGAAAGAGGCAAGAGAGGTGCAAAAAGAGGGAAGAGGGGTGCAGAAAGAGGCACAAGGGTTGCAGAAAGAAGCAAGTGGCATGCAGAAAGAAGCAAGAGAGTTGCAGAAAGAAACAAAAGAAGTGCAGAAAGAAGGGACAGAGGTACAGAAAGAAGCAAGAGAAGTGCAGAAAGAAGCAACAGGTGCAGAAAGAGGGATGAGGGGTGTAGAAAGAGGCAAGAGAAGTGCAGAAAGAAGCAACAGAGATGCAAAAAGTGGAAACAGGGGTGGGGAAAGTGGCAAGAGGGGTGCAGAAAGAAGCAAGAGAGGTGCTTAAAGAAACAAAAGAAGTGCAGAAAGAAGGAACAGAGGTGCAGAAAGAGGCAAGAGGGGTGCAGAAAGAGGGAAGATGGGTGCAGAAAGAAGCACGAGTGGTGCAGAAAGAAGCAAGAGAGGTATTGAAAGAAGCACGAGGAGTACATAAAGAAGCAACAGAGGTGCAGAAAGAGGCAAAAGGGTGCAAAAAGAGGGAAGAGGGGTGGAGTAAGAGGCAAGGGGGTGCAGAAAGAAGCAAGAGAGCTGCAGAAAGAAACAGAAGAAGAGCAGAAAGAAGGAACAGAGGTGCAGAAAGAGGCAAGAGGGTGCAGAAAGAAACAAAAGAAGTGCAGAAAGGAGGAACAGAGGTGCAGAAAGAGGCAAGAGGGGTGCAGAAAGAGGGAAGAGGGGTGCAGAAAGAAGCACGAGTGGTGCAGAAAGAAGCAAGAGAGGTATAGAAAGAAACACGAGGAGTACATAAAGAAGCAACAGAGGTGCAGAAAGAGGCAAGAGGGGTGCAAAAAGAGGGAAGAGGGGTGGAGAAAGAGGCAAGGGGGTGCAGAAAGAAGCAATAGAGCTGCAGAAAGAAACAAAAGAGAGCAGAAAGAAGGAACAGAGGTGCAGAAAGAGGCAAGAGGAGTGCAGAAAGAGGGATGAGGGTGCAGAAAGAGGCTCGAGGGGTGCAGAAAGAAGCAAGAGAGATGCAGAAAGAAGCAAAAGAAATTCATAAAGTGGCAAGAGAGATGCAGAAAGGGGAAAGTGGGGTGGAGAAAGAGGCAAGAGGGATACAGAAAGAAACAAGAGAGGTGCAGAAAGAAACAAATGAAGTGCAGAAAAAGGAACAGAGGTGCAGAAGGAGGCAAGAGGGGTGCAGAAAGAGGGAGGAGGGGTGAGAAAGAGGCATGAGGGGTGCAGAAAGAAGCAAGAGGCATACAGAAAGAAGCAAGAGAGTTGCACAAACAAACAAAAGAAGTGCAGAAAGAAGGAACAGAGGAGCAGAAAGAGGCAAGAGAGGTGCAGAAAGAGGGAAGAGGGGTGCAGAAAGAGGCAAAAGGGTTGCAGAAAGAAGGGACAGAGATGCAGAAAGAAGCAAGAGAAGTGCAGAAAGAAGCAACAGGTGCATAAAGAGGGATGAGGGGTGGAGAAAGAGGCAAGAGAAGTGCAGAAACAAGCAACAGAGAAGCTAAAAGTGGGAACAGGGGTAGAGAAAGTGGCAAGAGGGGTGCAGAAAGAAGCAAGAGAGGTGCAGAAAGAAACAAAAGAAGTGCAGAAAGAAGGAACAGAGGTGCAGAAAGGGGCTTCAGGGGTGCAGAAAGAGGGAAGAGGGGTGGAGAAAGAGGCAAGGGGTTGCAGAAAGAAGCATGAGAGCTGACGAAAGAAACAAAAGAAGTGCAGAAAGAAGGAACAGATGTGCAGAAAGAGGCAAGAGGGGTGCAGAAAGAGGCAAAAGGGGTGCAGAAAGAAGCGAGAGCTGCAGAAAGAAAGAAAAGAAGTGCAGGAAGAAGGAACAGAAGTGCAGAAAGAGGCAAGAGGGGTACAAAAAGAGGGAAGAGAGGTACAGAAAGAGGCGTGTGGAGTGCATAAAGAAGCAACAGAGATGCAGAAAGGGGAAGTGGGGTGGAGAAAGAGGCAAGAGGGATACAGAAAGAAACAAGAGAGGTGCAGAAAGAAACAAAAGAAGTGCAGAAAAAAGGAACAGAGCTGCAGAAAGTGGCAAGAGGGGTGCAGAAAGAGGGAAGAGGGGTGTGAAAGAGGCACGAGGGGTGCAGAAAGAAGCAAGAAGGGTGCAGAAAGAAGCAAGAGAGTTGCAGAAAGAAACAAAAGAAGTGCAGAAAGAAGGAACATAGGTGCAGAAAGAGGCAAGAGGGGTGCAGAAAGAGGGAAGAGAGGTGCAGAAAGAGACACAAGGCTTGCAGAAAGAAGGGACGGAGGTGCAGAAAGAAGCAAGAAAAGTGCAGTAAGAAGCAACAGAGGTGCAGTAAGAGGGATGAGGAGTAGAGAAAGTGGCAAGAGGGGTACAGAAAGAAGCAAGAGAGGTGCAGAAAGAAACAAAAGAAGAGCTGAAAGAAGGAATAGAGGAGCAGAAAGAGGCAAGAGTTTTGCAGAAAGAGGGAAGAGGGGTGCAGAAAGAAGTACGAGTGGTGCAGAAAGAAGCAAAGAGGTGCAGAAAGAAGCAAGAGTAGTGCAGAAAGAAACAACAGAGGTGCAGAAAGAGGCAAGAGGGGTGCAAAAAGAAGGAAGAGGGGTGAAGAAAGATGCACGAGGGGTGCAGAATGAAGCAGGAGATATGCAGCAAGAAACAAAAGAAGTGCAGGAAGAAGGAACAGAGGTGCAGAAAGAGGCAACAGGGGTGAATCAAGAGGGAAGAGGGGTGGAGAAAGAGGCAAGGGGGTGCAGAAAGAAGCAAGAGAGCTGCAGAAAAAAATAAAAGAATAGCAGAAAGAAGGAACAGAGGTACAGAAAGAGGCAAGAGGGGTGCAGAAAGAAACAAAAGAAGTGCAGAAAGAAGCAACAGAGGTGCAGAAAGAGGGAAGAGGAGTGCAGAAAGAGAGAAGAGGAGTGCAGAAAGAGGGATGAGGGGTGCAGAAAGAGCCACAACGGGTGCAGAAAGAAACAAAAGGAGATGCAGAAAGAAGCAAGAGAAATGCATAAAGAAGCACGAGAGATGCAAAAAGGGGGAAGTGGGGTGGAAAAAGAGGCAAGAGGGATACAGAAAGAAACAAGTGAGGTGTAGAAAGAAACAAATGAAGTGCAGAAGGAAGGAACAGAGGTGCAGAAAGAGGCAAGAGAGGTGCAAAAAGAGGGAAGAGGGGTGCCGAAAGAGGCACAAGGGTTGCAGAAAGAAGCAAGTGGCATGCAGAAAGAAGCAAGAGAGTTGCAGAAAGAAACAAAAGAAGTGCAGAAAGAAGGGACAGAGGTACAGAAAGAAGCAAGAGAAGTGCAGAAAGAAGCAACAGGTGCAGAAAGAGGGATGAGGGGTGGAGAAAGAGGCTAGAGAAGTGCAGAAAGAAGCAACAGAGATGCAAAAAGTGGAAACAGGGGTGGGGAAAGTGGCAAGAGGGGTGCAGAAAGAAGCAAGAGAGGTGCTTAAAGAAACAAAAGAAGTGCAGAAAGAAGGAACAGAGGTGCAGAAAGAGGCAAGAGGGGTGCAGAAAGAGGGAAGATGGGTGCAGAAAGAAGCACGAGTGGTGCAGAAAGAAGCAAGAGAGGTATTGAAAGAAGCACGAGGAGTACATAAAGAAGCAACAGAGGTGCAGAAAGAGGCAAAAGGGGTGCAAAAAGAGGGAAGAGGGGTGGAGTAAGAGGCAAGGGGGTGCAGAAAGAAGCAAGAGAGCTGCAGAAAGAAACAGAAGAAGAGCAGAAAGAAGGAACAGAGGTGCAGAAAGAGGCAAGAGGGTGCAGAAAGAAACAAAAGAAGTGCAGAAAGGAGGAACAGAGGTGCAGAAAGAGGCAAGAGGGGTGCAGAAAGAGGGAAGAGGGGTGCAGAAAGAAGCACGAGTGGTGCAGAAAGAAGCAAGAGAGGTATAGAAAGAAACACGAGGAGTACATAAAGAAGCAACAGTGGTGCAGAAAGAGGCAAGAGGGGTGCAAAAAGAGGGAAGAGGGGTGGAGAAAGAGGCAAGGGGGTGCAGAAAGAAGCAATAGAGCTGCAGAAAGAAACAAAAGAAGAGCAGAAAGAAGGAACAGAGGTGCAGAAAGAGGCAAGAGGAGTGCAGAAAGAGGGATGAGGGTGCAGAAAGAGGCACGAGGGGTGCAGAAAGAAGCAAGAGAGATGCAGAAAGAAGCAAAAGAAATTCATAAAGTGGCAAGAGAGATGCAGAAAGGGGAAAGTGGGGTGGAGAAAGAGGCAAGAGGGATACAGAAAGAAACAAGAGAGGTGCAGAAAGAAACAAATGAAGTGCAGAAAAAGGAACAGAGGTGCAGAAGGAGGCAAGAGGGGTGCAGAAAGAGGGAAGAGGGGTGAGAAAGAGGCATGAGGGGTGCAGAAAGAAGCAAGAGGCATACAGAAAGAAGCAAGAGAGTTCCACAAACAAACAAAAGAAGTGCAGAAAGAAGGAACAGAGGTGCAGAAAGAGGCAAGAGAGGTGCAGAAAGAGGGAAGAGGGGTGCAGAAAGAGGCAAAAGGGTTGCAGAAAGAAGGGACAGAGATGCAGAAAGAAGCAAGAGAAGTGAAGAAAGAAGCAACAGGTGCATAAAGAGGGATGAGGGGTGGAGAAAGAGGCAAGAGAAGTGCAGAAACAAGCAACAGAGAAGCTAAAAGTGGGAACAGGGGTAGAGAAAGTGGCAAGAGGGGTGCAGAAAGAAGCAAGAGAGGTGCAGAAAGAAACAAAAGAAGTGCAGAAAGAAGGAACAGAGGTGCAGAAAGGGGCTTCAGGGGTGCAGAAAGAGGGAAGAGGGGTGGAGAAAGAGGCAAGGGGTTGCAGAAAGAAGCATGAGAGCTGCAGAAAGAAACAAAAGAAGTGCAGAAAGAAGGAACAGATGTGCAGAAAGAGGCAAGAGGGGTGCAGAAAGAGGCAAAAGGGGTGCAGAAAGAAGCGAGAGCTGCAGAAAGAAAGAAAAGAAGTGCAGGAAGAAGGAACAGAAGTGCAGAAAGAGGCAAGAGGGGTTCAAAAAGAGGGAAGAGAGGTACAGAAAGAGGCGTGTGGGGTGCAGAAAGAAGCAAGAGATGTGCAGAAAGAAACAAAAGAAGTACAGAAAGAAAGAACAGGTGCAGAAAGAGGCAACAGGGGTGCAGAAAGAGGGTGGATGGGTGGAGAAGGAAGCAAGGGGGTGCAGAAAGAAGCAAGAAAGTTGCAGAAAGAAACAGAAGAAGTGCAGAAAGAAGCAAGAGAGGTGCAGAAAGAGTCAAGAGGGGTGCATAAAGAGGGAAGAAGGGTGCAGAAAGAGGCAAAATGGGGCAGAAAAAAGTGAGAGGTGCAGAAAGAAACAAAAGAAGTAAAGAAAGAAGGAACAGAGGTGCAGAAAGAGGCAAGAGGGGTGTGGGAAGAGGGGTGTGAAAGAGGTACGAGGGGTGCAGAAAGAAGCAAGAGAGGTGCAGAAAGAAGCAACAGAGGTGCAGAAAGAGGGAAGAGGGGTGCAGAAAGAAGCACGAGTGGTGCAGAAAGAAGCAAGAGAGGTATAGAAAGAAGCAATATGTGTACAGAAAGATGCAACAGAGGTGCAGAAAGAGGCAAGAGGTGAGCAAAAAGAGGGAAGAGGGGTGCAGAAAGAGGCAGGATGGGTACAGAAAGAAGCAAGAGATGTGCAGACAGAAACAAAAGAAGTGCAGAAAGAAGGAACAGAGGTGGAGAAAGGGGCAACAGGGGTGCATAAAGAGGGAAGAGGGGTGGAGAAAGAGGCAAGGGGGTGCATAAAGAAGTATGAGAGCTGCAGAAAGAAACAAAAGACGTGCAGAAAGAAGGAACAGATGTGCAGAAAGAGGCAAGAGGGGTGCAGAAAGAGGCAAAAGGGGTGCAGAAAGAAGCGAGAGCTGCAGAAAGAAAGAAAAGAAGTGCAGGAAGAAGGAACAGAAGTGCAGAAAGAGGCAAGAGGGGTTCAAAAAGAGGGAAGAGAGGTACAGAAAGAGGCGTGTGGGGTGCAGAAAGAAGCAAGAGATGTGCAGAAAGAAACAAAAGAAGTACAGAAAGAAAGAACAGGTGCAGAAAGAGGCAACAGGGGTGCAGAAAGAGGCAACAGGGGTGCAGAAAGAGGGTGGATGGGTGGAGAAGGAAGCAAGGGGGTGCAGAAAGAAGCAAGAGAGCTGCAGAAAGAAACAGAAGAAGTGCAGAAAGAAGCAAGAGAGGTGCAGAAAGAGTCAAGAGGGGTGCATAAAGAGGGAAGAAGGGTGCAGAAAGAGGCAAAATGGGGCAGAAAAAAGTGAGAGGTGCAGAAAGAAACAAAAGAAGTAAAGAAAGAAGCAACAGAGGTGCAGAAAGAGGCAAGAGGGGTGCGGGAAGAGGGGTGTGAAAGAGGCACGAGGGGTGCAGAAAGAAGCAAGAGAGGTGCAGAAAGAAGCAACAGAGGTGCAGAAAGAGGGAAGAGGGGTGCAGAGGTTGTTTATATTCAAGAATTGATATGGGATGGGTTTCAGACGGAATTCTTTTAACATCTGATGTAACAATTTGTCCGCGTATCACTTCAGATCACAATCCCATTATGGTAACATTTCAAATTATAGCAGGAGACAAAATACATAGACCCTTTACTTTTCCAAAATATTTGTTTACAGATGAAACATATATAGAGACTACTAGGAAGCAATTAGAAACATTTTTCAAGAAAATGTAGGCTCAGCTTCTCCAGTGATAGTCTGGGATACTTGGAAGGCATTCATTCGAGGAACGACCCAACAATATATACTACAGCAAAATAAAAAAGGCAAAGCATAATTGAGGAAGGTATCCTTGCTATAAGACAGGCTGAAATAGAACATATGGAGGCAGTAGGGTCGGACTCATCTAATCAGGATACATTACTATTTGACCTAATTGATTTGAGGGTGGCTACCAAAAAAGTATTTAGGGAAAGAATTGCTGCAAGGTATAATAAATATCGTAGTTCACAATACGAATTTGGCGAACAAATAGTAAAAGTCCTTGCCTATAAGGTAGCTGATGATCGGGCCAAAACTTATATTAAAGAAATAAAAGCGGCAAATGGTATATTGTATACAGAACCAAAAGAGATTTAAAAAAATAAATTCTGTTTATTATCAAGAATTATATACCTCTGATACTTTAACAAACGAGGAAGATATACAACAATACTTGCGATATATACACCTACCGAAGCTAAAAGAGGAAGATATCAATACAGTAGGAAATGATATTAGCAAAGAGGAGATTCCTCTAGCAATATCTGCACTCCCTTTGGGAAAGGCGACAGGGGAGGATTCCTTACCTCTGGAATTTTACAAACTGTTTAAGGGACAGTTAATAGAACCTTTTAGAGTGGTCATACAATATATTGGAAACTATGGCACAGTGCCCGACTCCTGGAATTTAACACGAATAGTGTTCTTCCTAAAAAAAAACAAGCCTCCTGATGAGTGTGGCTCGTATAGGCCTTTCTAACTCATCAATTCAGATGCAAAAATATTTGCAAAAATACTTGCAACCCGGTTGGCACCAGCTATGTCAGATTTGGTTTCTGTCCATCAACATGGTTTTATACAAGGAAGGGAGACCACTGCTCATATTAATACTGCCATCTGTGCCTTTGATCTTGCGGAAAAACTGACATTACCCTTGGTATGCTGCTTTTAGATGCAGAAAAACCGTTCGATAGGGTAAATTGGAAGTTCTTATGGGCTGTACTGGCAAAGATAGGGATAAAGAACATTCAGGCCCTCTATGACAAACCGCAGGCAAAACTAATGTATCTAGGGGTACAATCAGATGTGTTTTCAATTTTTCGTGGTACGCGACAAGGCTGTCCACTCTCTCCCCTTTTATTTGCCCTTTATATCGAACCATTCATTTATGCACTGCAGTCTAACCCTCAAATTATACCATTACGACAGGGTGCAATATCACTTAAAGTTATCGCCTAAGCAGACGATATAGCGGTTTTCACAACCGAACCAGCAAGAGCAATGAAACAAATCGAAGACGAAGCAGCTGGGTTTGGCGTTATAGCTGGATATAAACTTAATACTAATAAAACTCAAATACTTTTAAACTTTAAACCTAGGGAATCTATACGTGGTGTATGTGCGGTTGCTACATATTTGGGGGTTAGATTATCCTCACAGATTAATTTGATATTTGCTTTGAATTATGAACTTTTGATTAAAGATACGGCCATTTTGTTGAAAAAATGGCATAAACTTCCTATTGGCATTATTGGCCGGTCTAATATTATTAAAATGAAAATATTGCCGAAATTCTTGCATCTTTTTAGATCTATCCCTTTGCGGGTTCCCAACATTTTCTTTAAAAGATTAGAGGGTCTCTTCAGTAGTTTTATCTGGGGCTATAAGAAAGCACGAAGAGCAATTGACCTACTCAAATGTCCTTTTGAACAGGGTGGAATAGATTTTCCAGATTTTAAGATGTATTTTTGGTCTGCATTTGCAGGTCGCTTCCGAAGTTTATTAAATCCCTCATGCACTACCTTTTTCCACCAACAAATGTTGGCAGAAAATAGTTCTATGTATCTGTATAGAATAAATGATCCGAATTATTTTAAGCGGGTTAAATTCAAGACCCTACTGGATGTTTATTTGGAAGGCTATCCTAACTAGATGTGACTTATCCTGCTATCATGATAAACTTCCTTTGTGGGGCAATCCAATCTTCCCGGAGATTTTTCAAGATATCACGAGTAAACGATGGGCTAACTTTGGCATTGCAACACTTGGTGATTTGTATGATTATAGTGGCTTTGCCTCTTTTGAGAATTTACAACTTTTGTTCAAATTACCGGGGCATATGTTTTTAAATATTTACAAATCAAGAACTACTTTTTGACACATCTAAAATTGATGAAAATAACTAAGTCAGAGATATGGGACAATCTTCATCAGGATAAAGCTAAATCTCTGATAAGTCATATGTATAAAATGTTCATTAGTTACAGAAAAGGGGATGGTGACAAATTAGCCAAAAGGTGGAGCCAAATATTGGGAGGGGAAGTCACGGTAAATAATATAGAACAAAGCCTAAGTGTAGTTAAGAACTCTGTATATGCTACTAGTTTACGAATACAACAGCTCCGTACTATTTGTCTTCTCTATTATACACCCGAGCGAATAGCTAAGTGGGCCTCTACGGGTTCTGGTAGCACTCGAGTAAAATGCCCCAGATGTGACCTCTTTGCAGCAAATATTATACATATGTTTGTAACTTGTCCTAAACTAGATAGTTTTTGGCAGCAGGTGGGTCAGATATGTTTTCAAAAGATGGGGACAGATCCTTCCCTTACCGTTAGAGACATTATGCTGGGTCCTGAAAATTTGAACTATAGACAGAGCTGGTTTCTCTCGATTTTGTTGGTAATAGCTAGATTGGTAATTGCTCGAGTCTGGATCAGTCCGAGTCCCCCACTTATAAGTGATTGGTGGATGTTGATTAAGGAAATTTACGCAATGGAATATGCTTTGGCAAATATGAGGGGTACTCAATCTCTGATCAAATTAAAATCTATATGGGGGCTTATATTCTAACGTATATGATACATGAATTAGGATTGATTGTATTAGCGAATTAACCCTTTTTTTATGTGATTAATGAGCAGCTTTTTGTTCTGTCTTTATGTCATATAGGATATATGTAGCTTTACTTTTCTGTTTGTTGTTTGTGCCGTTTTGTTGACAAATAAAAATATTTAAAAATAAAAAAAGAAAGAAAGAACAGAGGTGCAGAAAGAGGCAACAGGGGTGCAGAAAGAGGGTGGATGGGTGGAGAAGGAGGCAAGGGGGTGCAGAAAGAAGCAAGAGTGCTGCAGAAAGAAACAGAAGAAGTGCAGAAAGAAGGAAGAGAGGTGCAGAAAGAGTCAAGAGAGGTGCATAAAGAGGGAAGAAGGGTGCAGAAAGAGGCAAAATGGGGCAGAAAGAAGTGAGAGGTGCAGAAAGAAACAAAAGAAGTACAGAAAGAAGGAACAGAGGTGCAGAAAGAGGCAAGAGGGGTGTGAAAGAGGCAAGAGGGGTGCAGAAAGAAGCAAGAGAGGTGCAGAAAGAAGCAACAGAGGTGCAGAAAGAGGGAAGAGGGGTGCAGAAAGAAGCACGAGTGGTGCAGAAAGAAGCAAGAGAGGTATAGAAAGAAGCAAGAGGAGTACAGAAAGAAGCAGCAGAGGTGCAGAAAGAGGCAAGAGGGGTGCAAAAAGAGGGAAGAGGGGTGCAGAAAGAGGCAGGATGGGTACAGAAAGAAGCAAGAGATGTGCAGAAAGAAACAAAAGAAGTGCAGACAGAAGGAACAGAGGTGCAGAAAGGGGCAACAGGGGTGCAGAAAGAGGGAAGAGGGGTGGAGAAAGAGGCAAGGGGGTGCATAAAGAAGCATGAGAGCTGCAGAAAGAAACAAAAGAAGTGCAGAAAGAAGGAACAGATGTGCAGAAAGAGGCAAGAGGGGTGCAGAAAGAGGCAAAAGGGGTGCAGAAAGAAGCGAGAGCTGCAGAAAGAAAGAAAAGAAGTACAGGAAGAAGGAACAGAAGTACAGAAAGAGGCAAGAGGGGTACAAAAAGAGGGAAGAGAGGTGCAGAAAGAGGCACGTGGGGTGCAGAAAGAAGCAAGAAATGTGCAGAAAGAAACAAAAGAAGTACAGAAAGAAAGAACAGAGGTGCAGAAATAGGCAACAGGGGTGCAGAAAGAGGGTGGATGGGTGTAGAAGGAGGCAAGGGGGTGCAGAAAGAAGCAAGAGAGCTGCAGAAAGAAACGGAAGAAGTGCAGAAAGAAGGAACAGAGGTGCAGAAAGAGTCAAGAGGGGTGCTTAAAGAGGGAAGAAGGGTGCAGAAAGAGGCAAAATGGGGGCAGAAAGAAGTGAGAGGTACAGAAAGAAACAGAAGAAGTACAGAAAGAAGGAACAGAGGTGCAGAAAGAGGCAAGAGGGGTGCGGGAAGAGGGGTGTGAAAGAGGCACGAAGGGTACAGAATGAAGCAAGAGAGGTGCAGAAAGATGCAACAGAGGTGCAGAAAGAGGGGAGCGGTGCAGAAAGAGACAAGAGACAAGAGAAGTGCAGAAAGAAGCAACAGAGATGCAGAAAGGAGGAAGAGGGGTGGAGAATGGGGCAAGAGGGGTGCTTAACCTAAGAAGTGCCACGGGCCGATCTAATCGGCCCTGTGTTAAAAGTGAAAGTGCTCAGGCCGATCTGATCGGCCCATGAGCTGACACTCATTTGGGAGGGGTTTATTTCCTGCTATGCCTCTTGAAAATCGAAACTAACCTCTAATTCCACTCAGGAACATCTCCCTCTTTCTTCACAGAGCTGTATTTCTCCATATTCTGTCAGACTTGCAGATATTTCGTCTTTTAAAAGTTGCGGAGAAATCATGTTTACAAGATAGAAACCAGTCTGCTGAAAGCTGCACTGGTCCTTCTAGACCACTAGAGGGCGCAGATAGAGACGTTGTTCTAATCTGCCGTCAGCCCCAGAGACAGTGCGGCCAGTGTGAGCGCGTGACTTGACTGAATCGTTTTGGGTTTGAACTGCAGACCACAGAAACCAGCGAAGGTACGGCTCATTTATTTCCCAAACAATTCATTCACTTTACTTTTGAATCTTGGGTGACACGAGTATTCTCCTTTATTTTCATTCCTCCAAATACTCCCACCCTTATTCCCTCTTCTCTTACTATTATGGGGTCAGTCCACATTTCCATGTGTGCAGCTGCCTGTTTCCCAATTGTTTCCGCCTTCCGGCTACGTAAGTAAAATGAAAACCATAGAGCCTTTTTCTGTGTATGGACTGTTAGAATCAATTTTGCAAAAGTTGTTCCAACTCACCTGCTGCCTTCCATGCCAGTACCACTGCGCCACGGTTCTTTCAAAAGGCACAGGCCGGCTGCCCAGGCTTGCAGTCACGGTCTGATTTGATTCTAACAGCCCATACATAGACAAAGGCTCTATGGTTTGCATTTTACTTATGAATATTATTTTATTGAACACGTAGCACCGAAATCTCCAGCCGGAAGACGGAAACAATTGGGAAACAGGCAGCTGCACACATGGAGCAGCGGACTGACCCAATAATAGTGACACTGAGCCTGCTACCATTGCACGAGATGTCTGCACAGTGAGTCCGACTACCGCACTACATGCAGCACTGAATAGGCAAGACTCGAGCACAGGTGACAGCAACAAGTCTGCTACTGAGACATTACAGCTGAGGTCCGTGTTTTTCATGCTGGGGCCTCACAGCCTTTGACTTGACTGATTGCTTGTGGCAAGGAGGATCCAGGGGGCAATGTGGGTGAAGACTGCTCTGAATAAATAACATTAATGCTTCAATTATTCTGAGCTGCCTGTAGTCCTAAGAACTGTGCAGTCACGCAGTCTGACTCTGGTCTGCTCAGGTTTTAGCTGCCTGCCGTTGGCCCACTTTAGTTCTGTGACTTCTTAGTTTCTCATTGCTCAAATGGGTGTAATTTTTGATATTATTTATGTTTACCTCGTCTGTCACTCATAACCTGAAACCTTGACAGCTATGTATTATAGCTTCGTCCATTCCGTTCTCTCGTATTACAGCAGTGGCAGCAGGCCTTGTAAGCATGGCCCCAATGAAAATAGCGTGAGCAGGCAAGTTTTAGAGTTGTATTGAAGTGTCATAAATGTGTGGCAGGGGTGGAGGTAGCAATGTGCTTATGGGGCAGCACAAAATAGAGTAATCAGGGGTTGCAACATGAATGGAGCAGGGCACATCATTCTTTCATTACCTTGAATCATGCAGGTCGATATTTTAAAAATATTTGTGATAAAATTCGAGCATCAAAGTGAGCAGTGAATATATTATAAAATATGAAGGGTTCAAGTAATAGCAGCGAAAATGAGGACGGTGATGCATGCATGTGACACAAGTATTTTTTCATGCACTAATGGGTACATTCTGTAGAACGTGCTTTTGCAATCTGACCTCTTCAAACTGAAGATATACTTGGCTATGATTTAATTTTAGTGGTTGTGCAATTATCTCTGCCTGTCTTACCTGACAAGCTTATCAGTAAGAACGATTTATGTGAGTAAAGATCTCTCTCATGAAATGAAAACACAATTTGCTGCTTCCTAACTGGTATTTCCTATCAAGCAGCTTTACAAACGAGAGGCTCTGGGTTGAAAGCTGTGGTTTCACACTTTTCCAAGTTGTGCCATGTACATGTTTTTGCAGCCTTGAACAGTATGCAACTTGAACACACGAGGAGGCAACTAGTTTAATTATTTCATGTAGGATGGATGGAAGGACGAAAGCATTTGTGTTTTCAATACTATGGCCGTGTTTGTTGATAGGCTTCAGACTACTTTTTTCTGAAAGACCAGTACATTTTTTGTGAATTCAGGTGGTATGTAAGGAGCAGGCACAGTGACAAGATGGACGAAGTTTGGGTGAGGGAGGTGGGCTGAGTAATTACCAGCAGCAATGAAATATGCTCCAGACTGTCAGAGTCTTGCACCCAGTCATACCAGTTGAGGGATGAAAAAGGCACAGAATGCTCAGCCTGTTTCTGAGATAGTACTTCATGTGTCTATCTCCCTGATGTCACAAGTTGCTATCATTTAGCAGCTCCAAGGAATCTGCTTGTACAAAACATCATGATGAGACCAGTGTGGCTACAGACACCTGGCTCCTATTACCTATTACCTATCATATAAATATGGGAATAGGTAGTTGTATGTGAGTTTTTTTTTTACTGTGTTAGATGTAATTGTTTGATATCGCAATCGTGCTACTTATTTTTTTGCTGACTAGACACCTAATGCATACAAAGACACACTAGAATTTACAAACCGAGGCCCAACTGCAGACCACGAAAGCAACCGGCCTCTGTTTACTCTTGAGAAGCTTGGTTTCCTACCCATTTGCAAAAATAGATGCATGTAACATTTTAATGCACTATTACATATTTAAAATTTGCAAAAAGCAAAAGGGCAGCCGGATTTTCCTGCTGCATATTTTCAAGGTACACTTTGCTGTATTATGTTTTACTTGTAGGAAAAGTGTCAGGCTGGACCTGCACTTTCCCCAGGTTTCGAAAATGTATTATTGTGGCAGTCGAGCATTTTTACAAAAATGAAACATCCTCACAGACTAAAATTTGCAGACCTTGTTGGGTTGGAAGGAGCTATGTATTCACAAGGCTGTGTTGTGCGAGGAGAGTCTGGTGAAAAGGTAGATGGTTTTATCACTCAGGTGTGTTTTTGTGATCTTGTGCCTCGCCCCATCAACCCCTTCCTTCCCTTATGCTGAAACAAGCAGAAAGAGGGAGGTGATTCCCATTACAAATAGCATGGTATATATATTGTGAGAGTATTTGAGTATTCATAAGTGTTGCTTTATATGTACTGGTTTGTGATATGTTAGACTGGGTGTTGCTCTCTGTGGATATGTATGTGGATGTCTGTGATGTTGATCATGTCTGAGGTCTTGGTCTTTGTTCTTTTGGGTGTATGAGGGTATCTCTGGGTGTATCGTAGTGTCTTCAGGGCGATTGGGGTGCTATTTAGCTGTTTAGGGTGTGTGGTGTGAATGTTTGTACCTCGCTGGTGAGTGTGATTGTAGGTGTTTGGGGGGATTTGTAAGAGTATCTTGAATGTTGTGAGCTGGCGCAGATTGAATGTTTGGCGATGTTTTGTGGATTTTTTTATTTTTAAACTTTATCCTTTTTGTTATTAATGCGCACAATGAAGAAATGACATTTTCATACACCATGACAGAGTAATTACAACAAGTGTTTGTAAAAGAGTAATTCATTCTTGGTCCACACACCAGAGTGCAAGAGCACGTTCAATGAATTTGCATATCTTCTCCCACACCTTAAGACTTTCAAAAATACACATTTGGTCTGTTCCTGTCAGAGAACCCCGGTCTACACAGCTCATACATCGTAAAGAAACAGCCGCATGATAAAACAAAGATCATCAAAATTAAACTTAACCCAGACCAGTGGGGACAATACCTGCAGGTTGTGCTGCTGGAGGGGTGGAGCTAATTCGAAGGAGGTGGGTCTTCAGGGGATGCCAAATGTCTTTTGGCCTGGAAGCAGGGGGATGCAAAGACGCAAACAGATCACAATTAGTGTTACAGTATGTGAGGCTTGCCAGCCAGGCATTAGTTGTGGGGGTGACCTTGTTTCCCCAGTGCATAGCAATTTCCCTCTTTGCAAGGAGTAAGGCAATTGCTGTGAATTTCTGAAATTTTTCGGGAACCCAAGTACATAACCCAACAGCGCGACCTCCGGAAGGGGTACAATCTCCTGTCCTATCATGTGCGACGAGCGCATAAATGGACCTCCAATATTCTCCTATTTTTGCACAGTTCCATGTCATATGTGCAAAGTCGGCATGAGGGCCCCACACTTCGGGCAGTTATGTGACCTATCTGGGTATATGGAGTTGATTTTCGCCGGTGACATGTATGTCCTCCACAGATATTTGAAATGAATCAACTTGTGTCTGCTGTTAAGTGAAACCTCCTTTGTCTGAGAACAGCAATATGCCCACTGTGAGTCTTGTATTGTGTGATCTAAATCCCGCTCCCATGCTTCTCTAATTCCGGCACCTCTGCCAGGAACCAGAGCCATGGAAGCTCTGTAAAGTTTTGAAATCAAGTGATCCCCCTCTTTGCTGGCAATCAATAACGTTAATGGTGAGAAGGACTCAGGTTCCAAAGGGAAGTTAGCAATCCTCTCTCTAAGTGCTCAACGAACTCTACATAAGACAAATTGATCCATAAAAGTGGCACCCCTGAACCGCTCATCCTCCGTAGTGTTGAACACATGTCCCCCCGGAAACAATTCCCCGAACTTCTCCAGGGAGTAGGAATCAAAACTACGCTGTACCAATTTCTCCTACGTGACGGGGAGCCATGGGTTGTTGCTCAATGGTATCTCAGACGAGTAAACTACACACCCGCCCATCACTCGTGCCAACTTATGCCAGGCCCACCTTGTCGTTGAGACTGTTTGAATGTCGCGGGGGTCCCGAGGGAAACCCCGCGGCAGGACTGTTCTCAACGGAGCTGGCAATACCAAGTCAGCTTCAGGTTTCGCATAGGGAATCCATGCATCAGGGTAATACCAGGAGTGTGCAAAGCTACATTGAGCTACCAAATAGTAGACCTGGAAGTTTGGGACTCCGAGCCCTCCCCTCTCATATGGCAGGGTCAATGTGTCCCAGCCAACTCTGGCCCTCTTCCCTCCCCAAACAAGTCTGGTAAGGTGGGATTGGATAGTTTTAAAAAAAAACTGTTGGGGAGTGGGATGGGGATATTGTGAAATAGATACAAGAATTTAGGGAGTACCACCATCTTTATGATTGCTACTCGGCCCGCCATTGATAAGGGAAGTTTTTGCCAGCGCTCTATCTGCTGCTCAAGCTTGTAAATAGCTGGGCCATAGTTTAGCATTACAAGCTGATGAGAGTCCCGGTGTATCTGAATTCCTAAATATCTTGTCGACTCCTCGCACCATTCAACGGAAACCCGCAATCCCATTTGATAGTGCTAGACGTTAGGGGGAAAATCACTGATTTGCCCCAATTGATGCCAAGTCCAGAGAACCCCCTGTATCGAATGATTTCCCTAATTAGTGGCTCTAAATTCTCCTCTGGATGTTGGACATAAAGGATAACATCATCCGCATAAAGTGAAATTAATAGTGGACCTTTCTTGACTGGAGGCCTCTATGTAAATGCCTTTCCTGAAAGTGTCGAACTAATGGATCAAGCGCTATTATGAATAGCAACGGAGAGAGCGGGCATCCCTGCCGTGTGCCACGGGAGAGGCAAAACTGTGAAGACAAAGTACCATTTAGTCGGAGTCGGGCAGTGGGGGAGGTATATAGAAGTGAAGTGACCTCAACAAATCCTTTAGGCATTCCCATCCTCTTCATGACCGTAAGAAAAAAAGGCCACTCTAAGGAATCAAAGGCCTTTTCAGTATCTAATAACACGGCCGCAGCAGGAACCTCGGACGATATCCTATGTAGGACCGTAAACAGAGTTCGGAGATTTAATGCCGTTGACCTATGGGGGACAAACCCCGACTGGGCCGGTGAGATGATACAGTCTAACAAAAGGACCAACCTCAGTGCAATCATTTTGGCCAGGATTTTATAATCGAGATTTAGAAGCGATAATGGCCTATATGATCCACACATGAGAGGATCTTTCCCCGGTTTGGGAAATAGGATTATTACTGCAGCACGCAGCGTGGGTGGCAATTCTTTGCTCTCCAGTGCTTTACTATACACCTCAAGCAGATATGGAGCTAATAGGTCCTTGTAAGTTTTATAAAAATTATCAGTGAACCCGTCTAACCCGGGGGCAGTCGAGCCATTCATGGTATCAATAGCGCTTATGATTTCCTCAGCGGAAAACGGTTCCGCCAAGAACTCTTGCATCACTTTTTCAAGCCAAACAAGTGCTATCTCAGACAAGTAGCCATTACGGTCCTCGTCACTGTGCGCAGCGCGCAAAGAATACAGCCCAGTATAGTATTCTAGGAATACGTCTCGTATCTCCCGGGTATCAATCAGTGTCCTGCCATCACAGGGACGGATACAGGGAATACAAGATTGACCGGTCCCAGGAGCCGTGCCAAGGTGCGGTTCGACCGGTCCCCCTTGCCATAACGCCGAGCGGTGGCGTATTTGCTCAAAAAAGCGTCTCCCATTCCGCTGCTTCCCTGAACTTCAGTAGGAGTGCCATCATGGTGTGCATTTAACTCTGTGCGCAATAGAACCCCCATGAAACTAATCTTCCCACCCCGCACCCCCACCCATCCCTGCCCATACCCAAGCAGGGAAGATCCCCATTAACAACCCTGTAGAATGTAGCATGGGAACGTAATATATAGCAATAAGGAGTCAGTTTCACGTACATTCCAACCGAAATAGAAGATTAAAGGTGATACAACACTAGGGGCGAGGCAACACCACGCCGCACTCCCAATTATTTAGAATCATAAACATTAACAGTATATGCAATAGCCCTAACTGCAATAAAGTATGGAGAAAAAAAGAGTAGTTTTGTGTACAGGATACAGTACCATAATCATTCCAATGAAAAAAGTTCACCACTAGCTACCGATCTGCTGTGCGATGGGGAGCCCCTGGTTGGATCTTTGGCCTTTCCGCTGGAATTTGCTTTATTGTCTTGGCAAAAAGCCTGGACCACCGCTGGGGTATCAAAGATTCTGGCCCTGCCATCCACATCCACCCGGAGGTGCGCCGTGTATATCATACCATAACGCAGGCCCAGATTACAGAGCGTGGCCTTCACTCCAGTGTACTTTCTTCTCGCCTCCTGGGCCATAGCTGTGAAGTCAGGGAACAGCGCCAAAGTAGAGCCCTGCCAGGTCGTGGCGCCATTTTCCCTAGCCAGTCTAAGCACCATGTCCCTGTCTCGGAAGTTCAGCAGGCGGGCGATAATAGGCCTGGGAGGACACCCCGGATTGGGCCTAGGGCCGAGGGAACGATGTGCCCGCTCTACTAAGAAGGTGGGAGTGAAAGCGTCTTTCCCTAAAAGATCAGTAAGTAGTTTTTCAACAAATAAGTCCATTCACCCCACGTTGGTGTACTCCGGGACCCCTAAAATGTGAATGGCATTGCGCCTGCTGCTCACTTCCAAGTCCTCGTTCTACAAGGCAACTGACTTGAGTATTTTCTCCATCCGATCAATTCTTTTCGTGGACTGCGCAGTGCCATCTTCCAAATCCGACACCCTCCCTTCTATATTGAGGGAGTGATGTGTATTGAGAAAGAGCTAATAGCACGTGCTTGAAGCATTCTAATATCCCCTTGACTCACACAGAGATAATGCTTTTGCCTGTCAGGAAGGACTGTGTTTGCGTGATCTCTTGGTGGTGAATAGTTGGAATCTTGCAGTTCTTGTGGTTCTAGGTAAATAATAATAACAACAGGAGACTGCTGTTCAAGGGAACACCCAGCTTCCTGGAGGAGAGGGAAGATCACAGGATGTCAGGAAGAAGTTGATAGAAATTAAGTGGGTTACAGAGACTGATGGGGCCATGACGCAGATGATTTAATTCTCAAATGACTTGAGCATTAAGAAATGGAGCAACAGCTAGAGTCGCAGCCAGAGGTTTTTTATTGGGGGAGAGATTATATCTGGCAAAGCAGAAAAAGATTGGTGTGTCATCAGCATAAAGATGGTATATGATTTCAAAGGAGGGATCATGTTGCCATGAGTGGTGGTGCTTCACCTAGCCCCTACTCTGCCCTAAACATTTCCTGCTTCAGCACCGGGATACCCTTCCGGAATAACATAACATAACATGGATATCTGATATCCTGCATAGGCATCTGACTTTGTGCCTCCTGCTACATGACTTGTTTGGTGACCTGAAGCAAGCATTGGTCTCTTGGTATCTTGTTGTAAGGGAGATTGTCAGATGGGTTGTTAGTCACAGAACAGGACCCTGCCTTCTAGATTATCTTTTGATCTTAGCTTGGACAAACAATGAGCTTAGCCTTGCATGACCTAGCGGACAGTGCAGAGTAAATAGAACTGCTCTACTCTGCATAAGAAATAGCAGTCTAACTTAACAGAAAAGGATACGGAGAAGCATACTGTGTTGATTGACAGGTGGGTGGATAGAAACCAGTGGCAAGTCAGTCACATTTGATGTGGGGGTGAGAGAGGGTGACCTATGTCTTTTTGGTAGTGATTTGATCGCCCTTGGTTTAGCACTACATGGTTTTACTAATATCAACCATGTTCTGCATGAGAGTTTCTGATGGGATGCTTTGCCTCTGAAAGTGCTACTTACTATCTAACTCTGCGTGGTAAGAGGGTGAGTATAAAAGAAATGAATGGGTGTGATTGGGGGATGTGTGACTAGTAGTACTTAATCATTAAATTATGTTTTTTCTTCATATGGTGCAAACTGTACTCATGAGAACACTTTGATGGTGTCTGCGATGAAGGTGAAGCAGATGAACAATCACGTCACGCTGGCAAGACTGTTGGATGTTGCCAAAGAAACATCATTCAGGTAAGTCGGTGACTAGAAGGTATACCAAATCTGTGGGCCTCCTGGGAAGCATCTTGGTATACCCTCTAGGAATCCGGATCTAGTTCTTAATCTTTCAACAAGAGGAGCATAGGGTCAGGTTATAGACATACTCTTTTTTCCCTCCTAGGTGGACCAGGAACTTCAACAACCGTCAACTACACATGTTTAGCCAGGGACAGCTTGTAGCTTTATGGTAGCTTGCCTTGAACTAATGCCCTCACTGAGGTGCTTTTGGTGGCAGGAGACCCACAGCACCACTTTGTACAGTTGGTTCAAGGCAACCTCCCTCTTGTTTTGTGTCTCCTGGCTGTGCCAAGAATGTTTAGTACAGGGACAGGTTGTAGGCACACTCTCTCTCTTTTCCCCTTCTAGGTGGACAAGGCACTTCGACAACCATCAACAGCACATGTTTAGACTAGGGAAAGTTTGTAGGTACATGCTTTGCAGCTTGCCTTGAGCTAATGCCCTCACTGAGGTGCGTTTGCTGCCAGCAGAGCCACAGCACCACTTTGTACAGTTGGTTCAAGGCAACCTCGCTCCTGTTTTGTGTCTCCTGGCTCTGCCATGAATGTTTAGTACAGGGACAGGTTGTAGGCACACTCTCTCTCTTTTTCCCCTTTTAGGTGAACCGGGCACTTCGACAACCATCAACAACACATGTTTAGACTAGGGAAAGTTTGTAGGTACATGCTTTGCAGCTTGCCTTGAGCTAATGCCCTCACTGAGGTGTGTTTGCTGCCAGCAGAGCCACAGCACCACTTTGTATAGTTGGTTCAAGGCAACCTCGCTCCTGTTTTGTGTCTCCTGGGTCTGCCAAGAATGTTTAGTACAGGGACAGGTTGTAGGCACACTCTCTCTCTTTTTCCCCTTCTAGGTGAACCGGGCACTTCGACAACCATCAACAACACATGTTTAGACTAGGGAAAGTTTGTAGGTACATGCTTTGCAGCTTGCCTTGAGCTAATGCCCTCACTGAGGTGGGTTTGCTGCCAGCAGAGCCACAGCACCACTTTGTACAGTTGGTTCAAGGCAACCTCGCTCCTGTTTGGTGTCTCCTGGCTCTGCCATGAATGTTTAGTACAGGGACAGGTTGTAGGCACACTCTCTCTCTTTTTCCCCTTCTAGGTGAACCGGGCACTTCGACAACCATCAACAACACATGTTTAGACTAGGGAAAGTTTGTAGGTACATGCTTTGCAGCTTGCCTTGAGCTAATGCCCTCACTGAGGTGCGTTTGCTGCCAGCAGAGCCACAGCACCACTTTGTATAGTTGGTTCAAGGCAACCTCGCTCCTGTTTTGTGTCTCCTGGCTCTGCCATGAATGTTTAGTACAGGGACAGGTTGTAGGCACACTCTCTCTCTTTTTCCCCTTCTAGGTGAACCGGGCACTTCGACAACCATCAACAACACATGTTTAGACTAGGGAAAGTTTGTAGGTACATGCTTTGCAGCTTGCCTTGAGCTAATGCCCTCACTGAGGTGCGTTTGCTGCCAGCAGAGCCACAGCACCACTTTGTACAGTTGGTTCAAGGCAACCTCGCTCCTGTTTTGTGTCTCCTGGCTCTGCCAAGAATGTTATTTTTTAACATAGCTTTATTGGCATTTTACAACATACATTCCAATCATATATTCATAGCACTTCACAAGGATGTAATTAATCACCTTAACTGTTATCCCCAGTTTGAGATATGACCCCCACATGCATCCCCGGCTGGTGGTACCAAAGGGTTTCAACATGTGTCCATGGGTTATTGATTATGCCTGTCTGACGTATTTATCCAGATACCTTAATGTCAGTCATTTATTCTTCCTGTGCGTAAAATACCTCTAAGGGACTTTCCAGGATACCAGGAAACTGTATAAGATGTTTTGCCATTTTGCAGTGCTCCACGTGTGTCTAAGATAGGAACTATTGCAGTGGCCATTCAACAAAACAATAAAACAAAGGGTAAACTTGTAACAACAAACAATCCTATCAGTGATAATTCTGGGCCGTATAGTGGGTTCCCAGCTGTTTGCCGTATAAATCGCTTCCAACACTCCAGGACCACAGACAACAGAATCCCCGGCCGCAGGAGGTCAGCCTTTCAAGCCAGAAGCTTCTCTAGTAATGCTTCTTGAGGAGTAAATCTACCCGTCAGGCCCGTTTCCTCCCGGCAGGAACCAGCGGGCCACTGTGCCACCCACTGTAGTTGGGCGGACAAATAAGTGTAGGCCTGAGCCCTCATCCACGTGTCGCCGGCTTGCATTGAACAGGGTTAGTGGCACCACGTGTCATCGGCTTGCGTTGAACAGGGTTAGTGGCACCACGTGTCATCGGCTTGCGTTGAACAGGGTTAGTGGCACCACGTGTCGTCGGCTTGCGTTGAACAGGGTTAGTGGCACCACGTGTCGCTGGCCTGCGTTGAACAGGGTTGGTGGCACCACGTGTCGCAGGCTTGCGATGCAGACTTTGGCTTCACGGATCGGAGGGAGTATAGTGATGTGGACGCGGCCACAGTCTTGTGGTCACTGCCATTCAATACTCACGACTCAGTGCAACATGTGCCAAGAACTGGGCCGAAGAGTACACCGGTGGGGTATGTCAATGAAAAGGGAGTGTTGTGGGCCAGCATCGTGGAGGCCAGCGATGGTCTGCGGAGGCTGCAAAGGTCGCGGGACTGGGGCTTGGAGCTTGCACCGGCACGTGGTGGGCCCTCTTTGACACACGCCAGTGTCGGCAGGTGAGCGGAGCCTCCTTGGTGTGCTGGGGCAGGCATGACGGGTCTGGGGACCAGCGGCCTGGGGTGCAGCAGGCGCACAGGGACGCAGGCCCCGCCGCGCACGGTGCCGGCCTCGTGGCGGGCTGAGAGGCGCCACCCTGGCAGACACGTTGGCCATTCCGAATGAGAACCACACCCAGTGCGACAGGCTTTTTATTCACACCCCTACGCAGGCCTGCCATACGCAGGGCCAACCCACTCCGCCGGCGCATACAGGGGGGGACGTAACGGGCGACATTTCCGGGTTCTGCCCCACAGCCTGTGGGGACATGGTAGCGTCCACTGGCCACTGCACTCCATGCACCAGCAGTTAATGTCCACATGGCCATTTCCGTGGTTTGCACACTGAAGTCTGTCCGGCACATCCTCGCCACACCTGGCATTGGGTAGGTTCTCATTCATTGGTCACTTGCCGCTCTCGCACATGCCTGCTCCAGGCCTCTCCTCACATTCTGCTATTGTGTGGCTGTGGTGCCATGCGGTGGCTGGGTTGTGTGCATGGCAAGCCCAGGTTCCCAATGGAGTTGTGTTGCTGTGTCGGGTCGGTTGGCATGTTGTGTGGCATGTTGCATGAAGTTTTGCTGCGTGCCCATTGCCAGTGTCGTGAGTTGCATGACTGTGGAGTGGAGGTGTGTGGTGTGTTCATTTGGTACTTACCAACGAGCAATGCACACTGCCTGGGGAGTTGGCCACAACATTGTTGAGGAGTCCCAGGTGGTCCACTATTGCCTGCACATTGATGGAATGCGTGTGCTTTCTGTTGCGGTAGTTGTGTGCAGTGTCGGCAGGGGGCACGAGGGGTACATGTGTGCAGTCGATTGCCCCCAACACGTGAGGGAATCCAGCTATGGCGTAGAAGCCTTGCTTGGTCTCCAGCTGCTCCTGCGCAGTGTGGGTGAAGTGGAGGTGCTGGGGTACCAGGCTGATGATGGCATCCAGGCCAGGTGTGATGAACTTGGATTGGGCTGGCTGTGAGACTCCTCCGACTCTGGCAGTTGTGGGTTGTAAGGTACCAGAGGCCAACATGTGCAGCACAGCCGGAAGCTTTGTCTGCGGACGGATGTTGGTTGTCCGCTGTGTTGATACCGTCAGCCGGTGGGCGATGTGGGTCAGGATGCGGGGGATGGTTGTCCTTTTGGGCCTGTAGTGGGCAATGACCTCCTCTGGCGTTAGGTCTGTGCGGCTGGTGCGTTTACGGTGGGTCCGCTGTCTTTGTGTACGCTGCCTCTGTGGTGGTCCAGGGGGAGGCGGGGCGGGTCCTGGGGGTGATGGCGGGCCTGGGGGTGGTGGCGGTGGGTGTTGTGGCCCTCATGGGTCTCCGAGCTGCATGATCATTGGCTCCATGGCATCTGTGGGTCTTCAGATGTGGCTCTTGGCTGGGCTCCCTTTCATACTGCAGGTAGTCGTCCTGCTTAACGCCAGCAAAAGGCAGGTGTTAATTCCCTGCTGCTACCGCGGTTTATCGCCTGTTTTTGGTTCACATCGCAGATCTGGCAGTTCGTTGTGAAAGTGGTGTTGTGGTGTTTTCGTGAGTTTTTGCACGGGAACGCCTACTCTGCATCTCATTAGGGTTAGTTGGTGGTGTCACCCGTGGAGATACATTTTGCGGCAGTTATCGCAGGAATACTGGTGATGTCTGCTGTTTGCACCCGCTTGTGAATGGGGCGTTAAATCTATCTCCACTTTTGATGCGTTAAGGTGGCGATAACTCGGCGATAAGTCCTTGTGAATATGCCCCTTAGTCATTTCTGCCTGCAATTTGGCCCTTGCAATCTCTGGAGGCAGCCCTTTAGAGTTTGCCCGCACTGTACCTGTTAACAGAGTTTTGTTCTCAAGTAGCTTCTCCGCTAGACTGACACTTGTGTAATAGTTGTCAGTCATTAGATGATACCCTTTACCTAGTAAATCACATGAGCGGAGAAGACTCATCACCTTGTTGAACACAAACCCCTTTTCTGTTCCTATTGTTTTATCCTTCCCAGAATATAAATCTACATGAAGGACATAACTGTTACTGCTGTCACAGAGAGGTCAGGAGAGTCGAAGAGATATAGGAGATTGTACAAAGAGGTGCATGAGAGGTGAAATTGTAGAGTGAGAGTACAAAAAGACAAGGTGGAGCTGCAGGAGAGGTGAATTGGATGTGGAAGCAAATATGGTGCCTGCTAAAAGAGACTGGTTTGAAAGTGGAGTTACAAGTGGAGAGTAGGTCGTGAAGGGAGACGTGTTTGAACAAGATCGTATGACAGAGTGGGATCTAGTGGAGTAGAGAGTCAATCATGGTTCCGTGCTCTAAGTTAGTGCACTCAGCTTTACCTGACCTAAATAAACACGATCCTGGCACAA
Organism: Calotriton arnoldi; assembly: GCA_963921515.1. Lineage (NCBI taxonomy): Eukaryota > Metazoa > Chordata > Amphibia > Caudata > Salamandridae > Calotriton > Calotriton arnoldi. The sequence continues at coordinate 38,839 of CAWUFW010019192.1, forward strand.
GTACTTTTTGAGCTCTGTTCTGCAACCCTCAGAAGATGTGGAAAACCTGAAGCAATTGCGAAAAGATTTTATGTGATGTGTTGCGTTAGGGATGTTTGATAGGTATTTTTGGGGACACTATAGCTACCTTTGCTTGATTCGTATCGGGATATGGCTGACAATGTTTTCAACTTGGCTTCACATGCCATGGGGACGGGTGGCATTGAAATGACATAGGGATTGTGTTGTACAACTGTAACGCCCTACCTTCACAGAGTAAGACTATTCCTGTCTCAGCCTCTGAAGGCTATCTCAGGTGATAAGGTCACCTGTGAACTCTTATGTACCTGAAGCAAACTACTTTATCAATCGGCCCACTGTGATGTTGAATCTGTCCGTGGAAGTTTTTGTGGGATTTTTTACAAGTGCCTGGTGGGGGTGCTTTTTGACACCTGGAGGGAGTTGCATACCTGACTGCTATATTGGATGATATTAACCAAATTAGAGGGGGTGGGGTGAATAACCTGTCTAAAACCTGGGCATTTAGCAGTATTGCAAAGGAAGGGTTCTCTATAGGGATAAATCAAGCAATCATTTGTCAACAATAGCCAACTTGTAGGTATGTCTAAAGCAGTGGGATCTATGGGTGTCTGTGCATATTTGTGTTTGATTGTAGGCATAAGTGAATGGCCCAATGAAAAGGTGTCATCCTCAATCACACTTTGTGTCATTTTGGAAAGTTGGGAAAGTCCTAGAAAAAAATAAAGATGCCTTTAAGTTCTGTGTTTAACTTGTCACATTTGCAAGTGCTTCAAAGAAAGAGGTCAAATGTCTGGCTATGTCTTCTGACAAATTTCTGCAGGATTGATGTTTACTTTTCTTTCTCTGACTGCAAAGTGAGAGGAGTTTTTAAAGTGAATTATGTGAAAAAGTGTAGGAAGCTGGCTCTGTATATGATATTGCCACTAGGTGGTAATACCGTGCAGAGAGTCCAGGGGGTCTCCAAAAGTGTACAGGGCTCAATGTTGAACCCAAAATGCTCTATCAGTGGTAGTGTTGGCGAGCAGCATTAGGCCTAACACAGAGGAGTGTAAGACATGTATTGCACAACCATGACCAATAATGGACACACGACTCAAAAAGGAGATCCACAACAATTTTAGAAAGATATACTTTGTATTTTATTTTAAAACTAAGATCTTCACAATCAGGTAAGTACGTTTTTAAATAAAAATACTTTTCACTTTCATAAGTTGACAGAATATTTTCAGAACAGTTCAATATCCTATGGTGAAAACAATATAGCGGTTAAACAGGTAAGTACCACACTTAAGGTTCCAGTCTTCGGGACCAAAGGTCAGCTAGGGCAAAGGGTAAGGTGAGTACCAAAACTGCACCACCAGTGGCACAGAGGCGGCTGGGTGCAGAGGTCAAGGTCGGAGGTTGGCCCAATGCTTTCCAATAGAGACTTGGGGTGCCTAGAGCCACAGTGCTTGCAGATAAGTAGATCGGTTGTAGGTGCCAAGCTTTGGGGGTTAGCACAAGCACAGGGGGGCTTCAAAGAAGCACCAAACATACACCACCAGCGGCACAGGGGTGGCCAAGTGCAGGGTGCCAATTAAGCGTCAGGCACCCAATGCTTCTCAATGGAGTTTCTTCTTTTGACAAAAAGGCTGCAGGCGTGGCACTGGAGGTGGCAGGCGAGAGACCAATGATAGCAGAGGTAAGTAGAGGTGTAGGGGGTCATAGGGGCAGGAAGGATCCAGCCGTAACGCAATAATGACATTGAAAGACTTAGAAAAGAGTAATTAGAGGTCAAAGGTCAACAGACATGATCCCCGACACCATTTAAATCAATAAAAACGCTAGTATTTATCAAGACAATTACAATAATGCAACACTAGTAACAAATGATCCAAGGGTAGTGCAATAACGACCTTGATACACCTAAACAAGTATAATTAGAGGTCAAAGGTCAAAAAGCATGACCTCCTCCAACACAGTAACTAAGTAGAATGTAAGTACTCATCATTACATCTCCAATAACGCCTCATTTGTAACAAATTAACTAACAGTAATGGATTAATGACCATGAAACACTTAGAACAGTGAAAATAGAGGTCAAAGGTCAAACCACATGACCCCCTCCCACAAATTTAATGAACAAAAATGTAAGTACTTATCATTACAATTCAAACGCTGCAACACTTGTAAAAAATGATCTCACCATAATGGAATAAACACCTTAAAACACCTATAATAAGTGCAAATAGAGGTCAAAGGTCAACTATTATGACCTCTATAATAATTTGAACAAGGAAAAAGATAGTACTGTGCATGTCAAGTCAAATAATGCCACAATGGTTGAAATTGATCCAAGGGTAACAGAATAAAAAGAAAAAAAGGTTAAAAAATGTGTATTTAGGGGTCAAAGGTCACGTTTTTTTCACCTCTTATAAAATTTAACTGGTTGACCTGTGAGATCAGACAATGACCTTTCCAAAGAGACCTCACTTTGCAAAAACAATTTCACTGTTACAACGATACATCCTTTGCACACTTCCAGGAGCTACCATTTAGGGTCAAAGGTCAAGGACTGTGACCTTCAGGAGTCTATGCATGAAATCATATGCCAACTATTCACAAAATATGCATCACTACTGTGCATAAAAGTCAGAACATACATTTTGAGATGTTGAACATATCTCCAATAACAAGACTGAGATCATTATATGAAAAACATCAATAGATGAAACAGCATGTCGGCCATTTTGTAGTTTGTAAAGTGCTGTCAAAAGCAACAAAAATATGTATTTTCATATATTTACTAACAGTAGTCTCTGAAACATCCATTTTACTACTGTGAACAAATTCTGCTAGGCTTATAACTTTAGATTCTGCACAACAATAGAAAAACATGAAAAACGTATGTGCCTTATATGTATGTCATAGTATGACAAAGAGCCATAAAAAACACAAAAAACAAAATCAAAATCAAAATCTGCCTTTTTACCAGGTGAGCAAACAGACTAATAAATATTTCTGCGTATCTGCTTTTGGAAAACACTATTTTTTTTATTACTCTACCAACGCGGTCATTTACACTTATCATTTTCACAGTCACCTGGTGGCCATCTTGAATTGTGTCATGTGACTTCAGGGTGTTTTATAAATGTATGTTTTATATATAAATTAACAGTACAAGAAGTACTGAAACCAAAAATATATAGTTTCCCAACATTATAATCATAATTACACAAATTACAGCATGTTAAATCAAAGCACTCCAAAAAGTCATTAAATGGCTTGGCACTGAAGGATTTTCAATGGGCACTAATAGGGTTAAAGAAGCAACAGAGGTGCAGAAAGAAACAAAAGAAGTGCAGAAAGAAGGAACAGAGGTGCAGAAAGAGGCAGGAGGTGTGCAGAAAGAGGGAAGAGGGGTGCAGAAAGAGGCAAGAGAGGTGCAGAAAGAGGCAAGAGGGGTGCACAAAGAAGCAAGTGAGTGCAGAATGAGGCAACAGAGGTGCAGAAAGAGGCAAAAGAGGTGCAGAAAGTAGAAGAGATTTGCAGAAAGAGGCAAGAGAAGTGCAGAAAAAGAAAGGGGCAGAAAGAAGCAACAGAAATGCAGAAAGTGGCAAGAGAGATGCAGAAAGAAGCAAGAGTGGCTTGCACACCATTAGTACCAATTTAACACCCACATTTAGAAATAAGTAACAGGTGACCATTCTAGTTTTGCAAAGGACATTCCACTGTGCTGTAATACTTGTCGCTGCATTTTGGTAACGTTTGAGCCGTTTGAGCTAGAAACAAGGCTTTTTTTGTTCAAATCTGCAGATTAGGCAGCAGATGATGGATTATGTGGCTAATGCGGAAAATGTGTAATTGTCCGAAAGTTGTTGCAGCCAAACAGTTGCATAATTCCAGTGGCCCTGCTCATACCTCTGACTAGGTCCAGAGGTGCTCCTCAGTGATTCCTTCTGTTTTTTGTCTCATTGAGTTCATAGTTTAGCTTCTATGGAAACGAGGAAGACTAAACCTGAGGTTACCACTCCACAACACAGACTACGATACCACATAATTACTCTTCATAACACATAATCCCACTCTACATAATCCCTACACACTAAATACCACATACTTTCTATCCACATAATTTCACTGCACAACATACCACATAATTCCACTACACACAACGTACATCCACTCCACTCCCAAAAACATTAGTAAAAAACGTTTACATTTACAATGCCAATAGCTCTAACTGCGAGATCTATTACATTACGAATGCTTCTTTAACTGGTAAGTGCGTTTGCAGAGTGGTGGAGAAAGGGGGCTGGGCCTCCAACCAGCGCTCAGGAATTCCGCTGAGTAGGACTTACAGGAGGTACCAGGAGGGCTTTTTGGCCCCCAAAGTCCCTTAGGAGTAAAGTGGACTTCATCCCCCAACCAGTACTGTGCCAGGATGCACATTTGCAGAGTGGTAGAGAAAGAGGGGGCGTGGCCTCGGAAGACTTCTTAGCAATCCCACTGTGTAGGACTTAATGGAGATAAAAGGATGGGTAGTTGGCCCCCAAGGACAACCTTGGGGGCCCTCCTATTGCCTCCAGTAAATCCCACACAACAGTATTGCTATGTTCTCATTGCATGCCACGCCCCCTTTCCCCACCAATCCGCAAACGGGCTCCCTGGCGCGCTCTTGGATAGGGATTAAAGTCCACTTCGCTGCTGGGGGTCCTTAGGGGCCAATTAGCCTACCCGATACCTCCAGTATGCTCCAGATAGTGGGATTGCTGACAGGTGGACACAGGCCACACCCCCTTTGTCCACCAATCTGCAAATGCGCCTCCTGGCGGCTCTTGGTTGGGGGATGAAGTCCCCTTACCTACTGAGGGTCCCTGGTGGCCAACTAGCCCATCAGGTACCGCCAGTAAGCCCCACACAGCTGGATTGCTGAGAGTGGTCCGAGGCCCCGCCCCCTTTTTACACCACTCTGCAAACGTGCCTCCTAGTGCACTGCTGCTAGGGGAATGAAGTCCACTTCAGTCCTGAGGTCCTCAGGACACAAGAGGACCTCATCACCCCACCAGCAGTGTGCCAAGAGGTGCGTTTGCAGAGTGGTGTAAAAAGGGGCGTGGCCTCGGACCACCTCTCAGCAATCCCACTGTGTGGGGCTTATTGGAGGTACCTGGTGGGCTTGTTTGCCCCTAAGGACCCTTAAGATCCCAGGAGACTTAATATCCCAACCCAGAATGTGCCAGGAGACGCGTTTGCAGAGTGGTGCAGGGGGGGCGGGGCCTCCGGCGAGATGCCTTTTTTTGTCCTTTTTTGGGGGGTTGGAAGGGGGGCTGTGTGGCCCCCCTTCTCTCAATATTTTCTGGGCCCTGGGGACCCAATATTCATTTTTTTTTTTTAAATGGGAAGGGGGCCACGCGGCCCCCTCCCAAGGCCGATTTTGGCCCCAGGGACCCCATCCCCGGGGCATGGCGACATATTTTTTTTTTTAAAAGGAGGGGGGCTGCCCGGCCCCCCTCCTTAGGCCTTTTTCTGCCCCAGGGACCCCATCCCCCGGGGCATTGCCTCGTTTTTTAAAAAAACAATTATTATTCTTTCAGAGAAACAAATGCATACTTACTCTCTTATACAATCACTGATACATGTACACACTCATCCATACAGCCACTCTCACAATCACTGACTCTCATGTTTAGTCATTTATATACTCCAACTCTCCCATGCATTCAGTAAGACACATGTAATCACTCACTTATACAGTCAGTCACGTACCTAATAAATCCCCCATCCAGATACTTATACACCCACTCATTCTTCAATACACCTTGGCATATATATAATACATATTTAAACTTTAAAGAAACACACAGTCACGTGGATGATGTCATCAGTGATGTCATCAGTGATGTCATTTGAGATGTCATCAGTGATGTCATCAGTGATGTCACTGACCATGTCATGAATGATGTAATATGTGACATCATCAGCAGTGCATAGCGGGGGCGCGAGTTATAGTTAGCTGAACTAACTATAACGGTGGAATTTCTCTGGTTTTGTACGAGCGAAATCTCCAACTAACTATAATATCCCCGAAACCTATGGTTTTTTCAGTGAATTTCTAAGGTTTTTTAAATGCTAATTTCTAACTATAACGTGCCTGAAACCTATGGTTTTTTCAGTGAATTTCAAAGGTTTTTTAAATGCTAATTTTTATCTATAACGTCCCTATTAAGTCCCCTTGAATCCTGAGGGTCCCGGGGGCCAACTAGCCCACCAGCTACCTCCAGTAAGCGCCACAGAGCTTCGTTGCAGAGTGGTGTAAAAAGGGGGCGTGGCCTTGGACCACCTCTCTGCAAGGCAACTCCCGGGCACATACTGGAGGTACCTGGTGGGCTAGTTGGCCCCCAGGGACCCTCAGGATTCAAGAGGACTTAATCCCCCAACTTAAAACATGCCACGGGGCACGTTTGCACAGTGGTGAAGGCAGGGGGCGGGGCCTGATGTGACAAGTGTGCAAACACGCCCCGTTGCGTGTTTTAAGTTGGAGGATTAAGTCCCCTTGAATCCTGAGGGTCCCTGAGGTCCAATTAGCCCACCAGGTACCTCCAGTAAGCGCCACAGAGCTGCGTTGCAGAGAGGTGTAAAAAGGGGCGTGGCCTTGGACCACCTCTCCGGGGCTCGGGGGTCCATAACGGACCCCCATTTTACAGTTTTAGTGCCCCGGGGAGGTGGCGGTCCCCGGGGCGTGTGGGGGGGCTCGAGCCCCCCACACAGGTTTAATGATTGTAAAAATAGAAACCCCGGGGGATGGCGGTCCCTGGGGAAGCGGGGGGGCCGTGTGCCCCACGAATATTTAAGAAAAGCCCCAGGGGGTGGTGGTTCCCGAGGCTTGGGGGGGCCTTGGAGGCCCCCCACACATTAATAAAAAAGATGCCCCGGGGGTGGCAGTCCCCGGGGTTTGGGGGGACCTTGGAGGCCCCCCACACATTAATAAAAAAGATGCCCCAGGGAGGTGGCGGTCCCCGGGGCTGCGGGAGGGCCACGTGCCCTCCCGCATATTATTAACATAGCCCCGGGGAGGTGGCAGTCCCCGGGGCTGCGGGGGCCCCACAATTATAAATTTTATATTGCGCAATGCCCCCGGGACCTGGCCCACCCTGGGGCCTCATTTAAATGAAGCGCAGTAGCGCGCGCTTCATTTTAAAAAAACATTTCACCGGGATTCACGACCCCAGCGCGAATTCCTTAAATGCTTTTTTTGGCCCTGGGGGTCCTTGTGGGACCCCCTGAACAGGCCTAGGGGGTCAGGGTGTTTCTACCCTGCCCCGTTTTCTTGTTTTTTAAAGTTTTTTCTACTGTTTTGTTTTCTTGTGACTCGGTTCCTGGTTTGGAGTGTTGGCAGCCAATCACAGTGAAGCTCGTGGTCTGGAGGGTTTGGCGAATCCACCGCTGCCCTAGATATCGAAACTTTTATTTTTTGAATTTCTCAGCAACTACTGAACAGATTTACACCTTTTAAAAAAAAGGACACTTTCTGAACCAAGCACTACCTTTTTGCCAAATTTGGTGTAATTCCATTCAGCAGTTCGGGCTGTAGCCGTGTCTAAAGTTTCCTATGGGAAATTGATTTTCCGACCTCTATTTTTTGAATTTCTCATTGTTGGACTTGGCCCTTTTTGGCAGGTTCACCCCTGAACTTTTTGCCTGGTCTGTGACCTAGTGTTGGTGGTTTTAGGCCTCTGGGCACTTTCGCACTGTGGTCCAGTGGAAAGTGCGTGCGCGCTCTGTGCACATTTAGTGAGATTGACCTGCCTCCCATAGGGATGCATTGGGGATATGTGTGTACATGGTAATTCCTGGTGTGAGAGGAGTGCAGGGGCGAGTTTAGTATGTGCGAACTCGTGAGAATAAATGCTGCGCAATGGTGTGCGCAGATTTATTATAACTGGTGTAGAAATGCCACTTCTAGAAGTTGGCATTTATGTGTGCTCTGTGTCTGCCTGCCTGATGTGAATTGCATGTCTGGCTTGTGAGTGACAGGGGCTGGGAGGTGTGTGTGTGGCTCCAGGAGGGGCAGGGTGAGTCAGCGCAGGGCTGAATAGGGAGATCTGCATCTAGATGGGAGGGAGGAGTTGCACCTGGGACCTGAATAGGGCTGTGCCTTCCCTCCACAATGCTGGCTCCACCCCTGTGGTGCGTCTGATGTCCCTAGCCTGTCCTGTGAAAGGAGAGAGGAGCTGAGCAAAACAAAGTGCTCCAAAGCTCCCCCAAACCAGTTGTATCTGGTTCCCCCAAACCCTGTGCTGTGACACAAAGGAAAATGCTGTATAAAAGAAGGGGCTGTGACCCCATGAAAATGTTCAGTTCCTGATCCTGACTGGAGGGGGGGGCTCGCTGCTGCTGGGGCCCAGGAGGGACCGCCATGGGGGCTGCCTCCCTGCTGGAGGGCCCTGTGTGCTGGCCCCTGGGCCCAGCTCTACCCCTGACCCCTTCCTTGGACTTTGCCTGCTTCCTTATTTTCCTCCAGGACCTTCAGGACGTTTTAGCTGTCCTCTGCGCCCTGTGAGCGCTTTATTTTACTTTCCCCAGGGAAAGGGAGAGCGTGGGCTTCGCAGCGCGGCGCTGCAGCCCTTCGAGGGGGAATCCCCAGTGCTCCGTGATCGAGCGGGAGCCCACCCCGCTTATTTCTATATTTACGGGTGCCCACCCCGCTTGGTTGCCTTTTTAGTGGGTGCCCACCCCGCTTTATGTATTACTAAATGTGCGGGTGCCCACCCCGCATTGCCGCCGAGAAATCACCGCCGCGGCCCGCGCGGCCAAACCGGAAGTCAGGCACCTCCTGCCCGTGACGTGGGCGGGGCCTGAAATCCAGCCGGAAGAGAAGGAGGCAGCCTGGAGCCTTGCTGGCTCCATACTGAAGTCCCGGTCCCGAGATCGGGGACCGGGTGAAGTGTGGCGCCTGGTGACACGGGGCTCTCATGAATGGAGAGAGCCCCGTAAGCGCCGCAGCCTATTTCCCGCGGAGGGGGCGCAAGGCACATTGCCGGTGCCTGCCCCCGCCGCGTTCAACGAGAGGAGTCCCAGGTCCCAGGAGGGGGCCCGGGTGAAGAGAGATGCAGCCAGATCCCCAGCGAGGCTCTCATGAGCGAGAGAGCCCCGCCTGCTGGCCGCGGTGTCCGGAATGAAGAGGAGCGCCTCCCCAGACCAGTCCGGTGAGTGGGGGCTCCAGGGGCACAGTGTTGGTGCCGATCGCGGCACCACGACGGCAAAAGTACCGAGTCAGAGCGGCCCCGGATGGCAGCGGGCCGCTCCAACGTGAGGGCACGGAGGTGCCCAGGCCCCATAGCCGCATTTCTCCCAGCTGCCCCGTTCGCAGAGGGCAGCTGCACCAAGAGGGCACATTTTATTATTTAAGGGCCCCAGAGCAGGGCTCAGGCCACTTTCCCCGCGGCCCCGCCTGATAGAGGGCAGCGGCCACGTTTGGCGCAGATTGATTTAGGAGTCCCAGTGAGGGGCTCAGAGGGCACAGTAAGTGCCCCTGCCTACAGCGAGTTTCCCAGCTGCCCAGCAATTAGTGGGCAGCTGCAACGTTTAGGCTATCATTCTGTGGGGGCATTATTGAAAGATGAGGTAGGAGTGGAACGCACTCCTTGGCCCCCTATCTTTCCCAGCTGCCCAGCAAGTAGTGGGCAGCTGCTACGTTTAGGCCTGCGCAGATTGCGCACCCTTGACTTTCGCTGCCCTTGCAGCGCGCCTGACATTTTGGACACAGGGCATTTGAGCCCCTTTAGAGATGGCCAGTTGGCCAGGGGACAGTTAGGTTTATAGGGCGCCAGGCCCTAATCTGAGTTAGGTGCTAATGCGATTTTGGGTGCTAGGAAATGTGATTCCTATATTGTGGTTTACGCACCGTGGGTTATACCTCTAAATGTGTTTCATGATTATGAGGTTTTGCATAATATGTTTATGCTTGTGATTTTATTATTACCTAATGCGTTTAGGTTGTGAGTTATTCTCTACTGTGATTTACGCCCTAGTGTGAGTTATACTTAGGAGGTTAGGGTCTAATGTGTTTAGACTTATGAGAGGATTGCATAATGTATTTATGCTGGTGAGGTTGGCGCAGAATGTAATTCGCGCCTAATGTGATGCTGTGCATAATGTGGTTTATGTTACAGGCTGATGCTAAGTACAGTAACTACCAGTGAGTACTGGTTGTACGTTTATGATGTTCTACATTTATTATAAGTTCTACATGTACTAAGTTCGCTTTGTGCTGGTTCTGACAGTGGTCCAGTTGGCCCTGTCAGGTGTAAATAATCCCTTGTAAATATGACCTAGTGCCAGGTGGCACCATGTATATTATGTGAGTACTATTCTAATGTGTTATGATAATACAAAGGCTATTTTTGATATAACCTTGTGTGGAGTCCCTTTTTGTGGTGTGCCTAGTATGTTGCTGCTGTGGGTGTGTTGCGCAAACGCTTTACACATGGCCTCCGGGATAAGCCTGACTGCTCGTGCCAAGCTACCAAGGGGGTGAGCAGGGGTTATCTTTGGCGTGTAACTCCCTTGCCCTGACTAGAGTGGTGGTCTCTGCCTGGCTTTGGCGCAAGCCTTAGCCAACCAGAGATCCCATTTCTAACACTCAGGAACTACTGAACGGATTTACACCATTTAACAAAAAGGACTCTTTCTGAACCAAGGGCTACCTTTTTGCCAAATTTGGTATAATTCCGTTCAGCAGTTCGGGCTGTAGCCGTGTCTAAAGTTTCCCATGAAAAATAACATGGGGAAAACACGCTTTGGGACCCCCCTTTTTTCTCGGCCCCCGCTTCGCAAATCACCCCGAAACTTTCAAGACAGGAGCTGACCGGAGCGCCCCACTAGTTTTGAAAATTTTGCAAAGATTCGTCAAACGACGCCAAAGTTATTAGGAAAACAAAAGAATGCTTTTCCTATGGAAAATAGGTCCTAACTAAAACTACCGACTGGCGACCGCCAGTAGGTAATATATATATGTATATATAGTACCTACTGGCGGTCACCAGTAGGTAGTTATAGCTAGGACCTAGTTTCCATAGGAAAAATATTTTTTAACTTGACTATAACTTTGGCGTCGTTTGACCAATCTTTATGAACATTTCCAAAAAAGTGTCAAAGTAGGTTCTGTGTGCATGGAAAGCTTGGGGGTGATCCGTGCAGTGGGGACCAAGAAATCCATTCCATTTCCAAGCTTTATTTCGATCTTTGTAGACCATAAAAGCAAAAAATAAAATACATACATCACTGAATTTGAGCAATAAAAACATCAATAAACATTACAGAGTATAACCATGTACAGTAAACTGAACAAATTTCATGGCAGTTAAAAAAATATTAAAATTTAAAAATGCGAGAATTAAACAAAGATTTCATATATTAGTAAGATCAAAACAGTAGGAAATGGGAAAGGAACATTTATCATGTGCGAGGGGAGGTTAAAAACTTGCGACGCCTATGCCACATAGAATTAAGAAAACGGGACACAGCAAAAACAATCGGGGGATGAGTATCAGTTCTCAAAACTCTAAAGGCCTCCTGTGACTGTCTATACCCCAGGTTCCTGCATATTGGCAAGAGCCAATACCTCCTGGGTATATTGTATCCTGGACAAAAGAAGAAACATGAATAGGTGTCTCTTCTGGCTATTGCAGGCAGGACATCCAATAGGGGAAGTTTTTGACCATTTATTTATAAATGCATGGACCGGCAAACAGCCCAATCTAAACTGGACATAGAGTTTCCTTGCCATAAACGGATGAACTTCATCAAGGAAGACCTCAAATAAATACTGATCTTTAAAATTGAGGAAGTCCGAGGTTAAACGGCCTGATTTTATACTCCTTGAATTTCAGCCAGTCTAAACTGTCTGTAGTTTTGACTACATCAAGCCGTGATATTGTCGGGGACACTTCCTCAGGGTGGGTCCATAGGTTCGGCCGGCCTAGTCTAATGCACAGGTCTTTTATGTATGCGAACCAAGATAGTTTTCCCACCCCTGGGTGCCCCAAGATCGCCTTGAGTTCCGACTGGTAGGCTATTAGCTCGGGAGTCGCCCATAGTCTACGCCAGAAAGTCAAGGGTCGCAGTCCGATCTCCTCATCTATGGGTCTAATCCCGAGGTCCATACGAAGGGGGATAAGAGGAGTGCTTTGTGGTAGGCCCAAGAGCTGTCTCATAAACTTGTTCTCGGTTTTAACCAGTCCACCTACTGGGAGGTGTCCCCATAGTTCTGCCCCATACATTATAGCACTCCTGATTTGAACTTTATATATCTTAGTCAACGGACCCGGTTGTCTAGATGTTGAGTTCCTGTATAATTTTGCTATTCCCCGGCCATCTGTGCTAACCTTAAACCTGCCTTGTTTTGCTGTGGGCCCCACCCAAAGGTTTACGTCAGCGTAACACCCAGATAGTCAAAGACAGCTACCCTCTCTAGCTGGATACCATTTAAGGTAGGATTATGGCGAGATGTTTTACTAGGATTAAATACCATGTACTTGGTTTTAGTGTGTTAATCTCTAAGCCCCTATTTTTGCAAAATAAAGAGAAGCTGTCAAGGGTCCTTTGGATGCCCATGGGCGATTTAGATAGTAACAAGGTGTCGTCCGCAAACATCATTGCTGGCACCTTGCCACGGGCGAGCTTTGGGGCATCAATGTTGACTACCTCATTTAATTGGTCCACCAGGGCATTAATAAAAAGACAGAACAGTGTGGGGCCCAGAACACACCCCTGCCTTACACCCCTATTCACTGGGAAGCGTGGGGTCAATTCCCCAAATTTCCCATATCTCACCTGGGCAAAATTTCCAGTGTGCAAACGCTTGATCAAAGATAGCAAATAGGGCGGAATGCCCAGTTGCTCTAAAACTGCCCAAAGTTTGACACGAGGCACCAAATCAAAGGCTGTTTTTAAATCAACGAAGATCAAATAGAGGCTCCCACCCTCTATAGTCACCGTCTTCCAATATAGTAATTGGAGCCTAAAGATTTGGTCAATGGTAGAAATATTTTTACGGAAGCCTGCCTGGTACGCACTCAGAATCTCCCGCTCGTCCACCCAGGACTGAAGGCGCTCCAAGACAATCCTGGCAAACAACTTCTGAGTTACGTCAATCAGGCTTATTGGCCTGTAATTAGTGGGCAGGAGGAGAACCCTTCTTGTATACAGGGAAGATTTCTGCCCCTAACCAAGTATCCGGGATTTTCATGCCATTTAATATGGCATTAAATATTACACATAAATAAGGACCCCAAATATTGGGCTGATCCCGAAAAGATCCCCGAGAATCTTATCTAATCCAGGGGCCTTTCCAAGGAAGCTTCCCAATTGCACTCAGCACTTCAGTCAGAGTAAACCCTACTTCGTCTTCGAGGGGATCCCCACAACAGTTGGCACAATTCCCCTATGGGCTCTATAATGTCCTGTGTAGAATACAACGATTGGAAATGAAGTTTCCAAGCGTCAGCAGCAATGTTCAGCTCAATAGGTGAGCTCTCTGAGGAACTTACTGTTCGAGCCAAGGTCCAAAACGCCCTCATGTCTCTATTAGTGAGAGCCTGTTTAATTGCATCCCATCTTTCAGACTCCCACTCCGTTTTGGCTACCTTTAGACTATCACTGTACAAGGCCCTCCTAGTTTTTATCAGTGATCTGTCTTTTAATTTTATGGCGTCAATGAGGGCACCCTTTGCCATTCGGCAGGAGTTGTTAAACCAAGTGGATTTAGGTGTCCTCTTGCATTTAGAATGTATCAGAGGATTAAAAATGTTGGTCAGGCTAGTGGTCAAGTCTGCATGGATAGCCGTAAGTTGAGCGATAGTACCAGGAGAGATGGAACTCTCTGCGGCCTTCTCCATTGCCAATAAAGGTGGAATAATTAGGGAATACAGGGCAGCAGCCTTGCCTGGGGACTGTTTCAGGGTTTCCCACCTAATTCTCCTTCTGTTATTGTGTAAAGATAGATTGGTACCAGAGAGAGGGCTAGTGATTGATGGACTATAAGGTTCCGGGAGCTTAAGATCGAGTACCAGAGCGTTGTGGTCGCTGTCATGTCTTGGCCAGACAGCGAAGTCAACTACCCAATGCCATATACTTGCTTCCACCAGAATATAGTCCAATAGAGATGCTTGCCCTGGTCTATTAAAAGTAGGTTTTCCTGGTTGGTCTGACTTACTACGACCATTACATGCCCTCAGTGCATGAGTTAGTGTGACTGCATTAATCTGTAATACCAAGGGGGTCCAAGCTCTTACCAGAGGAATCTGCGGTTCTGGAATTAGCCAAAGGGAATCCTCGGTAGTGAGCGAATAGTCAGTAGGGAGGGCTAGGGGCTCAAACTGGCAATTAAAATCACCTCCTAGCACCATTCTAGTATTCGGGGAACTTGCTCAATGAATGTGGCAAGCGTATCTATGGTCTGGGATTCCTGAGCAAAGGTTACCGGACGGGAATAGATGTTAATAAATGCAATTTTAATCCCAGCATTAAAAGTAAGAAGGTGCACTGGATATCATCTGAGGAGGTGTTCAGCTGTTCAACAGTACAGTCCAGATGTGTAGCGACCCACGTGCCTAACCCTCCCGATGGTCTACCTCTGCCTCCCATAGTTGCTAGCACATTAAAAGTTGCAAAGCCCCTCATGACAGAGTCCTCTCTAGCCCAAGTCTCCTGAAACATACACACGTCATGATTTTGTACAAATTATATCCAATCAGGATTTTGAAGTTTATTTTTGATACCGGCAATGTTCCACTACAGCACCCTCAGCTGGAGGCCCAAGTTCAAGGTGGCATCACGCACAATAGGACCAAAGGGGTTCGAAGTTTGTATGATGTCTGGCTCGATCTCAGGATCTGGTACTCCCACATCCACTAAAGATCTATTCCTGCCCATAGGTGCAATAATAAATTCAGAGGTAAGAGGGGCTTGATTATTTGATACAACTGAAGTAGCACCTACAGAACCTTGGAGTCCCAGGTGAGATTCATAAAAAAGTTCGCCAGAGGCATCTTGTGTCACACCAGCATTATTTAGGGGCTGCAACCCAGTGATTTTCGGATTAGGCTCACTTTTATTCCCCTAGCCCCTGGGTAAAGAGGGATCAGATGGAGTCGAAAGTCAATCTACCTCTTCAAGGGCCCCAAACCTATTTGCTACTGGAACATTATACTGTATTCTGGAGAGTTGGCCAAATGTGAGATGGAGGTTGTAACCAGTGTGTTGGAGCTCTAGTGCCTGGGGTCCATGGAGATGGGTAGTTACAAGAATAAAAAAGGCCAAGGTGTGTAATTGGATCCTGTAGGCGGTGCATAAAAGCTGGGAGACTGATCAGCCAAAATTCAGACTGTCCGGGGATTACTATAATTAATAACTATACAATCTCCTTTGATTGTCTTGGGGTTCTTACCAACCCACCCCACTCTCCGAACTAGTAGTATCTCACCCGCCCTATCATAAGGGAACTGTCCATACCTGGTGAGCCATAAAAGGCACTTGTTTCTCAACTCCAGCTGTGTTTCTTTCTTTCCAGTTTTTAATTCAGGTACACCAGTTAAAACTGTAACATAAGGGAGTGAGGCTGGAGGTAGATCGATTATTGGCAGGGCCAGGGGAACTGGGCCTGTATTCACATTATCTGCTGAGATAGGCACTTCCCTATCCATTGACTGGTCAGTATGGAAACTCCCACTCTGCGTACTAGGGCCCCTGGTGCTAGGAATGTCCCTCCTTATTTGAGCTCGGTATGTACCGAGTTCCTTACCAGGAGAATAAACATTACCCTCTTGAGCAACGCTAGGAGCCCCTAACTTGACAGCACTCATAGGGGCTAGGCGTGATGGAATAGTGGAAGTGCCACCTTAGTGGAGGTTGCCCTACTTTGTCCGTCTGTGAACTACAGTCTTTCTTCTCCACTGGTGCCGGCAAAATGTTAGCCAGAGGGTTGCCCAGTACACACGGGGCAGACATCTGGTCACTAAGTCTGTTCCCAAGATGGTTCTCTAATTCTTCTTTAACAATGGCTCTCATCTGTACCTCTAACTCCACTATCAGGTTCCTCACCCATAAAGGGCAATCAGGATGTTTATAAGAATTTGAGGGAGATTCTACCACTCTTCCCAGTCTGACTGATTCTCCTCGCTGAGACTAATTTCTGCACTGGCCTTTTTGTTTGTTCCTGTCCCATTGCCCATTTTTCGCCTCACGGCTTTAGGTAAAGTAGTATTTATTCTACCTTTGCGGGTTCTTGGTTTTGCTGGGGAGTGTTGTATGGGTGATAACAGAGTCTCGCTTGGTCCAGGTAAAGATTTTAACGAGGTAAGGGTGGAACCCGGACTGAATTGTACAGAAATAGGTGGCTCAGAGGATTGAAGAAAGATGTCTGGGGTTAAGGATAGTCGCCTCTCTGTAAGCTCAATTTCAGTCGAGACTACCCCAATAGCTCTCTGAAGCATCCTATCAATTGAAGTTTGGGGAGTGGGGCCGGTATTAACACCGAAGGATTTTTGGGTGCACAGCCACGCTTCCCCATATCCAAAACAAAAGGAGAAGCAATCATACAATAACACAAAAAGGAGACCAAGTAAATACAAACCCAAAAGTCGGGTTAACAAATAACCAATCAACTGGAATTCAGAGTTAGTCAAAAGCCAAACAAAGCCTTGCCCCTAAGGACAAAAGTGCGATGTGCTTAATATGATTGAAAGAAGAAGGACATATAAACATAGACCAAAAAGTGCAAAGTGCTATGGCTAACAAGGCCTAGCCCCTAAGGACAAAAGTGCGATGTGCTTAATATGATTGAGAGCAGAAGGACATGTAAACATAGACCAAAAGTGCAAAGTGCTATGGCTAACAAGGCCTAGCCCTAAGGACAAAAGTGCGATGTGCTTAATGTATTTAGCAGCAAAAGGGCATATAAACAAGTTACTGTCAATAAAATGCGTCATACAATGTCCTGGTTTTAGCTATATGGCAAGTCCCAGAGGGTCCAATCAGCCCACGCTAGAATAAAAGGAAGTTATCAATGTTATACCCAGTCGACTTGACCACGGAGCGTACCGGTTCCAAATATCTCTGTGAGGGGAAATATCAACTGGAAATGCAAGGGCAGTGAAAGAAGAATCTCACAGTACCTCTCAGCCAAGTCTAGTAAAGGATGAAGACCAGGGCCCTTACATGTAAGAGGGGTGGCCCTGCCCTGCCTCTTCCTGGCGATGACGGGCAAGGACGGGCCCGCCCTTGGCCCGGGCTTGGCCCGGGCGCTGCCCACGCACGCCCCGCGCTGCAGGAGGGCAGCAGCGTTTTTGAGCAGGGTGCAGGCGCAGAGATGACGCTGGATACTCGCGCCGGCTAGGGGCTGCTGGGATGTGTAGTCCGATGTAGGTAATTGCAGTGCCGTTCCCCTCACGGCGGTGAAATTGGCAGCAATGCCGTTCCTCTCATGGCGGTGAAATTGGCAGCAATGCCGTTCCCCTCACGGCGGTATAATTGGCAGCAAAGCCGTTCCCCTCACGGTGGTGAAATTGGCAGCAATGCCGTTCCCCTCACGGCGGTGAAATTGGCAGCAATGCCGTTCCCTCATGGCGGTGAAATTGGCAGCAAGGCCGTTCCCCTCACGGCGAGTATTAGATGCCGATTAACGCGTCGACCAAGAAATAGTTGCACAAAATAATGGTGCGTTTGTAATGTTAATTCCCATAGGAATGTATTGTCGAACCAATAGCCCGAACCGCTAGACTGAATTACACCAAATTTGGCAAAAAGGTAGATGTTGTTGCACAAATTGTGCTTTTTGTGCAAATCCATTCAGTAGTTTTTGAGAAATTTAAGCTGAAATTTATAGATATATCTCTGGCCTTGGATATTTCGTGGCGATTTCGCGATTAATCGCGCCCGTGCGCGCTAACTGTAATGCTGTGATAGGCTGAACGCAACCTGAACAGAAAGTTGTGGCTGCCATTCTATCTGTCGGGAATGACTCCCAGGGCTAAAATTTTCTGTGAAAGCAAACATAAGTGGTCAGGGTTAACGTACCCTGACCCTATGTTTGAGAAATGTAAGCATTAGTGACACAAGTTATATGTTCAAATTTGTTTTTTTATCTTGCTCATATCGCAGCGACACTGCGAATATTGGTGGAAATACACTAGAAATACACTAGAAAAATATGAGTTTGAAGTGTACAGTAATACACCCCTAGTGTGTAAAATACTATATTATGTGTGCATATATGTGTTTTTAACTTTATGGAAATGGCACAATCGTCACAGTTAACAGAGTCATCGCGACTCCCAGAATAACCGCGAAAATGGAAAATAGGTCTTAAATATGTATTTTAACCCCTTCGATGCTCATGACGGAACCCAGCCGTCATGAGCCACGGGTGGCCTGTGCGCATGACGGCTGGGTTCCGTCATGACCACGCCCGCGATTGGAATGTCCAGCACCAGGCTGGAATTCCTGCCGCAGGCAACGTGTTAAAGAAACTTAGTGCATAAACATGTGTTTAAACATGTTTTTTAAAAAGTTGTTTATAGTAATATGTGTGCGCAATGTTTACAATGAAGTTCATTTTTCTGGGTGTACTGGTGGAGGTTGAATGTCTGCTTTTGTTTTGCGATTTCACGGCGGATCCGTGACCATTGCGACGTTGCCACAAAGATTCCCAAAAACTGGAAAAAAAGGATCTTTATAAAAAAAAAATATATATATTTCAGGTACTAGGGTGGCTCTGACAAGAGTCTTTGTGTTGATTGTATGTATGTGACAGCTACATATAAGACTGGATCCAGAGTTCCAGGTTACTTACAAACACCTTGTTGGTTCATCTGTAAAGTGCACTCCATCATTTCTATAAATGTCATGCATGTCAAAACGCAGATTGCTGTTTAGATTCAGCCCATGCAATGGTCTCTGAGGAAAGCAGAGTCTGTGGATAGAATTGATTTGACCACTTCCTGTTCTGTCTTTGGCATATATTAGAGTACACCAAGACAGTGTGAGGGGAAAAGCAACATCAGTTCTTCAAAGTTATCTTTCATTAGGATTTCCAGCTCTGCCCCAGTCAATGTGCCTAGGTCATTGCCACCACAGTGCACAATCATGAGGTGAGGAGATCGGCAATCCTCAATGGTTTTAACCAAAGCCAGCAACTGATGAAACTTTAACCCGGCCTGGACAAACCAAGGGGCATATCTACAAGGCCCGGCGTTAAAATTATCGCCGCTTTAGCGTCCGTTTCCGGGCGGCGGCGATAACTTATCGCCCTATCAGCATGGACACGCTAACGCAGTGAATCCATGCCTTAGCGCCCATTTACTTAGTGCCTCGCCTCGCATCGCTAATGAGATGCGAGGTAGGCGATCCCGACTGAAATGCAGCGAAATAATCGCTAACACAGCTTCTCCCTATCAACAAGGAAATCGCTAACCCGCCTAGCGACATAGAAAGTAGCGCTAACCGGGTATATCGCCGGTTCCTAACACCTGCTAATTTTCTGACTAACCTATATGTGTCATGGGAGGTGGATTGTAAAGCTAAGTCCACATCTCCCTATCAACTATTATTTCCTATCGCTGTTCCTTATCGCTGGTAATCAAGCGATATTCCCGCTTCGCCACTATTGCCTGGATTTCTATCGCCTCGGCGATGCGCGTTGTTAATAGCGCGCTAACCGGGCGATAGAATCCGGCGATAGACGGCGATAGGAATGTTCACACTAAACGCGGCCAGCGATAATTATCGCTGCCGCTTGATGATATGCCCCCAAGTAATTTCAACATTTGGCAAACCCAAGTCCCTGTCAATACCTCTCTTTTTTGCAGCCTCTTCAGTCCAACAGACATAGCTGTGGCCAACAATCCACACTCTAAGCATTTTGAAGTGAAGGAGCAATAGCAGTCAGGAGAAGGCTGGAGCTGAATGAGGTAGTTTTCCAAATGAAAAGCAATTCAAATGGAGGTGTTTTCTTTTTTTTCAAAAGATATATTTCATTGGATGCTGTCAGTAAGTAAATGAATAAAATTAGGTAGTACGTTGGATGCATTACTAGAAGTCGTATTATTGACTTTTGTTTAAAAAAAGACTATAATACAGACTTGGATTTGCTTCTGAATCAGTGCAGTAAACCACACCTGCTGTATCTCATTTGGAAGTAGCATGTTCCTTTTAAAATGTGCTGTGAACTTGTGACCTACTGGTTCCACTGGGTTGCTAGATACATTTAGCTAAGAGTGTAATGGAGGAAAGGGTGTTAAAAGTTGAGGAGTTATGACATAATTTAAGTAATGATCAACTTTAATTTCCAATTGAGGACTATGCAATAAACTGTTGTACTGTATCTAAATTGAAAAAAACGGAAGCTGACTATACGTTTCGACTCCCGTTTTTTTCGCGATTACTCCGTGATCATCGCGAAATAATCGCAAACACGCGAAGACAGGAACCTCGTTTTGAAAGAGAGGGAAAGGGTTAAAAGAAACGCTAACATTCTCAAGTGGAGATAGAATAGTCTAAAATGAAAGGCATGATTTTATTTGCTGTCTTTCTCATGATCATACGTTGCCATTTTATAGTTGCTTTCTATGAGAGTGGTGTACCATTCTTGTGCTTAGTTTTTACAAATTTTAACAGTGTCAAAACTATCTAGAAATAGCTAAAACAACAATATAATCTATGAACTCAATTCACTGGTATGTGTATAGCGTTTTAATTATTTATACAAAATTTACATGTGAAATGAAGATATATATGGGAGTTTGATAAAAAAAAGAGTATCACAGGGATATGAAAAAATATATGAGATGAACTGTATCTATGAGAGAGTATGTGTTTAAGATGTTAGTACCAAATGTTCAATGAAGTAGGAGGAAAATGAATTAGTGGCCCTTTATTTCATTGTGTAGTTTATAGAAAAATAGCAGTATAGTATTGTTGAAAGTTACATAGAGGAATGTATTTAAATCTAAGAATGTTTTAAATGTCTAAGCATCATTTGCAGAATAGATTCATCTATATTATTTGCATTCTGGGAGTTGTAGTACTTTTAGGGCCATATGTATCAAGCTAAATTACGATCGCAAACGCTGAAATTTGCAGAATTTCAGCGTTTGCGATCATAATTTAGCTGTGTGCAATGAATCACACAAAAACTCAACTCGCAAAATAAGGATTCGCAAAATTTGCGATTTCCTATTTTGCGAATGCATTTAAGGAATCGCAAATTGCGATTCCTTAAATGCAATGACAGAAGCAAACAAAAAGTGCGATTTGGCCTTAAGGAATGCAAATTACCACCAACTTCAAGATGGTGGTAATTTGCAATTTCTTTGAAAAATGCACTTTTTGCATTTTCAAAGTGCCATGAGGCGCAGGGCATGTATGTGTGCCACATGTGCACACATGCACATTTCAGGGGTGCAACAGGGTGTCCTTTTGACACCCTTACACTCATTGAAATTGCATTCGCAATTTGCGATTCTCTAATTGGTAATCGCAAATTGAGAATGTCTTCCCATTCATTCCTATGGGCCTCCTAGCCCATAGGAATGAATGGGAAAGTATTCTTATTTATGAATCTCAATTTGCGAATCGCAAATAAGGAATATGTAGGATTCGCAAAATTTTTAGCAAATCCTACATACATTGCATTTTGCGATTCTCTAATTGCGATTCAGCTTAGAATCGCAATTTGAGAATCGCAAAACTCTTTTGATACATATGGCCCTTAGTCACATTATTAAATAGGAGTAGTGTAGTCACAAATAAAAGATAAGAAAATGTTCTGCATCTGTATATGTATTATAAAGTAGTAATACTTGTTAGGTATGTATTAGGATGTGTTTGTCAATGTGGTTTTTTACTTATATGACCAGTTTGCATATACTTAGATGGTGAGATATGTTTTTTGTGGTTGCAGATAGTTATATGTATGGTGGGACTCTTGAGTTTATTTAAAGATGCAGAGAACTATATATTTTTGGAAAAATGGCTTGAAGGTGTAGATCTATTATGGAATCACATATATGTTTATATGTTGATCTATGTTTTTTTTCAAGGCTAATGAAAATTTCATGTATGTGGTGAGGGTGGTGTATTTCTTTAAACATGCTCTGTTTAAAATTGAGGAGAGTTTATAGTGCAGAATGTCTGTTGAGAGTTCTTGTGCTAACTTAATTTGGCGTGTAACTTTTCTTTGAGAAATGCTGAATATATGTTTTAAACACACAAGAAATGTTTGAGAAATGATGTATGTATGCCACTAAGAAAAGGTTTTGTGCTTTGAAAAAGTGAGGTTTGTTGTTTTCAGTTTTAGAAACTTACTGATGCATGTGCATGCTGAACAATAGAGCAACGCATGCTTGTAGAGAGGCATGTATCCAATTATATATGAAGTGTGATATCTAGACTTTTCTGACACATAGGTCATTAGAAAAGGATAGATACACTAAAACAGATAGTTTGATACTGACAGAAGGTGTTAAACAATGAGTTACAGATATAGTCACAACTGTTATGTACCTAACAGTAATGGAGATACTTTACAGTTACCCAAGCATTACTCAGTTACTCATCCAATCACTCAGCCACTACTCAGGCAGTTATCAAATCACTCATGTACTATGTACGCACCTATTCCATCACCCAGGCACTACACATGCACTCTTCCAATCATGGAGGCACTAATTATGAACTACACAGGCAACACCCATGCATTCATCCAGTCATTAGATAGTAGCAATATAGTAATGCATACAAAAGCTTGGAAGAAAAAGGAACAGAAGCAACTACAGTATGTATGCAGAGCTGAGACAGAAAAGGGGAAAAATGAAGAAAAAGTGGTGAAAGAAAAAAGAGCTACTGGTAAGAAAGAGGACAAAGTCATTTCTTAGATTACAAAATAATGAAATTAAATTCAAACTATGAGAAAGAATAACAGTGGACAAAATCTATATAACAAGAACAGGAAATAATGTAACAAGTATGGGAACACCTTAACCAGGAGACAGAAGCATTTTAAGGAAATCAGAGCCAGGATGTTCTGTAGTAGAGTAGTTATAAATCTACTGAGAACTATGAAAACGTATAGAAGGAGAGAGGCACTGAAACAGAAAAAATGAGTTGAGAGAGTAGATGATAAGGCCTTTGCTTTGAAGAGGAAGCTTTTCATTTTAATTATGAATAAAATGAAGACTCTTGACAAATGGTGTTGTGCAGGAGGAGACGAAGCCAGAAAACAAGATTTGTGAATAGATGTAGCTTTTGTACAGTTTTTAGTGGAGAATCCATATATAATTCTAGTACAGTTCCTTTCTTTAATGAAGAAAGGAATTTCCAAGATAATAGATTAGTTCATGCTATTGATTACAGAGGACAATGTTGTGAGATGAAGAATGGCACTCCCATAGCAAAAGAGGTGATGGTACCTACAAATGTAGAACAAGTTATTGGTGAAGAGGTACAAGGAAGGTGGAGTCAGGTGCCTGTATACAAATGGAAGTGTAGTATTGTTTGTAGCATTTGACAGCAATCCATTGATATATTAAGGACTTTTCCACGTACCGTTCCAAGGTGAACTTTAAAACACAAATTAAGTACTCTACAAGGATTGGATCCTTGCAAGATTAGAAAGCATACAAATTTGCAGGGACACTCACTAGCTTGTTTATCAAAGAAAGTGTGCCAAAGCACCTTTCATCATGGGAGAGGTGTGGGGCAGCGGCCAGGGTGCCTGACTCCGGACCAAGGGGTTCAAGGTTCGATCCCCGGTGCCGGCGGCAGGTTAGCCCAGCACCATGTGACTCTGGGCAATAGCTCGCTTAATCTTCCCGAGGGCCCCCAGTGACGGGACACCACTCCGGAGGTAGCTGTGTGCTTTACAAATGCTGGTATTTCATTATTTCATCATTTCAGGAACACTTTGACTTGTGCATACGGCAAGTGATATGTACATACTGTTGCAATAAATTAGAAGATAATAAAATGCCTGCTAATGTAGAAAAACTCTGAACGGCCTCAAAAAAACATCAACATTTATGATTCTTTGCAGTGGTTGTATGATAGAACCACGAATGGATAAACCACGTGTGCCTCTACCATGCAACCTAAACAACGAATGCGTCTTAACCATGCATTCCTTTACCACGCATGCCTCCACGTAATTTCATGGTAAAGGCAAGAATGGTACAGGTGTATGCGTGGCTAAGGTTGCGACCCCCCTCCCCCTGCCCTAAGCTACAAACTTCCCTCCTACCCCTCTCCCCGCCTGAGGTCCAAATACCCCTACCCCCTCCCAACCTCCACGCTGTCCCTAACCCTTAAACACTACCTCAACCCCCTTCCACCCCCTTGCGCTGTCCCTGCAACTAACCCAGCCCCTTCCACTGCCCTTAGGCAAACCCCTATTTTTAAAAACCACCCCGAACCCCAAGCTCTAAAAACTACCCTGCCCTCCACTAAGCCCTAAAAACTACCCCGACTACCAATTCCCCTTCCCCCACCCCAGCCCTGAAAACTAGTCCTGTACTCCCCAGCCCTGAAAACTACCTCCAACTCCCCAGCCCTGAAAACTTCCCCTGACCCTCCCGGCCCTGAAAACTACCCCGACCCCCATCCCTGAAAACTAGCCACAAATCCCCCCAGCCCTGAAAACTACCTCTAACCCCCCCAGCCCTGGAAACTACCCCGGCCCACCCCCAGCCGACAAAACAACTCCCAACCCACCCCCACCCACAAAAATACCCCGACCCACCCCAGCCCACAAAACAACTCCCGACCCACCCCAACCCATAAAACAACCCCGACCCCAGCCCAGAAAACTATCCCCAACCCACCCCAGCAAACTACCCCAACCCACCCCAGCCCACAAAACAAACCCTGCTCCACCCCCAGCCCACAAAACAAACCCCGACACACCCCAGCCCACAAAACTACCCGAACCCCCAGCCTACTAAACTACCACAAATCAACCCCCAACCCACCCTCCAAGCCCAGAACTACACCCAGTTCCACTTGCCTAACTGCTTCCTGCGAGGTCTTCCTGCTTCCGTCCGCATCAGCGAGCAGCTAGCCCGCGCATTGCCTTAACCATGCATATGTGTGGTTAAGGCATATGTGTGATTAAGGCAAGCATGGTAGGGCTTGCAGAGTCAGAACACTTGTGGTTTAGACCGCAGTGTTCTGGCTGTTTCCCCTTTGCAGCATTGCGAAGGGTGTTATGGACTGCTCTCCAGCACTGACTCCCTTCAGAGGTCTAATCTCAACTTCAAGATTTGACTGCAGAGTTTTCGCAAATGGCATCATACTGCATGGATTGTGGAGATGTTATCAGTGATGGCTCTGAGCATGTCATGAGTGATGCAATATGTGAGGTCATAAGCAGTGCATTGTGGGGGCATGAGTTAACTATAACTGCTGAATTTCACTGGTTTTGTACGAGTTCAACTTGAGCCTAACTATAACGTCTCTATAACCTTTGTTTTTTTCAGTGAAAATATATATATATATATATCATTAATGGCAGCTGATTCATTTACTAACACACAAAAAGTGTCACTTCATTTTCACTATGAAATCCTTTAAACTAAAATCACTTTCTGATTATGTTGGAGGTCTAGCTTCATTCCATGCAGGCAGTGCTATTACATTATGTGATGGAGGTGCCAAAAAAACTTGGCCCTGTTTCTAATCACATCAAAATTAAATTCCAGTGGCCCTGGGAAACCAGCAATGTCTGCTACCATGACACTATAGACAGAATAAACAAGTGTTTGCACTGAGTATCACAATTGGTGGGCTTTTATCTGTATTGATATAGCTACTCCTGCTGCTGGAGCCGGCCAGCAACCATCCTGGCAGGAGATAGCCACCCGGCTGCAGAGCCAAATGTTGGAGGTCATGGCTGAAGAATATCATCAGCTGGTGGCCTAGAAAGAAGAGGAGGAGCCACAGGCCTTAAGTTCCTTGGCAACCAGCCAAGCCCACCTCCAACACAGGCTTGCATAACAAAACCTGGCCCAGGAGGTGGCAGATATTAAAAGGACACAGATGCCCTAAAAGCCCTTTTTTATTGAACATTTGTTGGTGAGAGGGCCTGTTGTGAGTGGCGAGGGTGGGAAAGGGAGTTTGGGAAAGCGTCAAATGGGGATTTGGGTTTTTTGCTTTGGGAGGAGGGTGTGCATGTTGTGGGTGGAGATGGTGGGTTTCATACGATAAAAAATACATTTGCCTTTCTTTGTCTTTCGTATCTGTCTTTGCATTGCTAGTTAGCATAGCATTGTGGTTTAGTAACAAGAGCGAGATGAGAAGCTGTTCTCTGGAGTTGACACACAAATACAGAGTTCCCAACGGCCGATTACGATGCCAGAAAACCAGTAGAGCTGCCTGAATTGGTTCCGAAAGGCATTCGGCAGGTCGCGTCTTTCGGAGCCAAATCATACAGCTCTATGGACAGCCATCCCGATTCGGTTTCTCTGGAATGAATCGGCTGCCGGTATCTGTCTTTGGGGGCCCATATCAGGCCCCCCTTCACACGGAGCCTTCTGAATCTGGCCTGTGGGGGTACCCAAGGGACCCCCCTTTCCAACCATGCACTGTGTGGCATGCACCATGGGGTACCCACCACAGGGTGCAAGGTTTTCCTCAGTCACCCCTTTCTTCAATGGGAGTCCAGCCAAATCATATCCGGAAGCATTCGGATACATCCAAATCGCTTGGTAGGACTCTCCCGACCTGAGTCGTCCGGAAAGCATTCTGGGGCCGATTCAGTAGGAATGCTTTCCGAACGACATCGGAATCGACCGCATAGTTGTTAGAAATGGGATCTCTGTTTGGCAGTGGTTCGCACCCTGTCCAAGTAGGGACCCCCACTCTGGTCAGGGTAAGTAAGTTACAGCCTCAGAATAACTCAAGCTCACCCCCTTGGTAGCTTGGCAAGAGCAGTCAGGCTTATCCCTGGAGAAAATGTGCAAATTAATTGTATTCTTATTGGTATTACCGCTGAGCACTCCTTTTATTGATAAGTTATATAAATTCGTGAACTGAGGTTCTTTAATGTGTGTCCCAGTGAAAAAGTGCAATGTCTGTATCGAATTATATGAAAATAACTATTTGTCAGAGACGGATGTCCGTCTGTTGACTCCGGTTGCACTTAGCTTTTGAAACGCGAAGGTTTCTTCTTCAAGAATCATCAATATTTAACACAGGTTGCAAAGTTCATCAATGTTTATTTTTCATCGATTACTTCATTGATTAACCCTTAGTTATACTCCATGGTAGCATATTGTGAAATTATTGCCATGCTATAAATCCTTGATTAACGATCTGATAAATTAAATGGGCTTAATCCCAAATCTTGCCCAATGCATTTTGGGTCACTGACCCTTCATCAGGGGCAATCCGGAAAAGGATCTGTAAATAAAATAGGCTGATGTCAGCTTGAATGCAGCCCTCTATGTATATAGAAGTGCATAAATAAAGTGAGACAACCTCATTCAATGTTCTGTGCTTGAAACTCGAACAAGAATATCAATTCCAGAATGGTGAACCCGTGCAGTAATAAATGACTAAACCAATAACCTTAAGCCAATCCAGTGACGTGATATAAAGCAGACACTCAAAAAAGTGTAATCAGATAAGCATACTACAACCGTACTCGCTATCGTAGCGTAAAGCCCGTTATTCAAAATTCGTGACCCATCATAATACCGTGAACTGAAGTGTTCGAATTACCATGCAGTCCTGTGGGTAACGTTAGAACTTCAAGCATTTAAAAGACTAGAGATCAAACTTACTTTCCATGTGGGTTAGTAACACTCCTCCGGTAGATCAGATGCAGTGATTACGGGACTCTCTAAGACGCCTAGTTAAACTCTGGTGCTTAACGTGCCTTACGTAACACAGTGACGTGACTAGTGTGGTGATTATTTAAAGGTGTGTTCGTGGCAAAGGTACTTCCCGAATGATCTATGGCTAAAAAATGATGTGTATATTCATTATTTGGGATATACCTGACCGATCTAGTAATGAACACGAGGTCAATCAGAATAGTAGTGTAAACAAACTGGGAAACAACAATGTTGATTTAAAGGGAGGAATCATGTTAATTATGAAAAATACAAAATTGTATGAAGAATTATAATATACACAGTATATTCGATGATGTCCAACGGCAAAGGTAACATATTATAGAAAACATGTAAATTCTAATCTGTCATTCATCCCAACTGGTTGCATCGATTACAATTTTTTCATCCAGTAAAATTCCACTCCTGCCAGTTGTTTATGTGGGTCAATCTCAAGTCGCAGTTCTACGGCTTCAACAATGATAAACCGAAGTTGAGCTATGTTATGTCCAGCTTGTTGCCAATGCATGGCAACAGTTGAATCCTTATAATGATTTCTGATGTTACTTTTATGTTAGGTGATAAGAATCTTAAATTTTCGCTCTGTTTTTCCTACATATAATTTCCAGCAGGGACATTTCAAAGCATAGATTACGTTTTTTGTGTCACATGTACTCGAATGTTGAAGTTTTATGGTATTGCCTTTGGTAGGATGAGTTAACTTTCAAGCTGCTTCGATCCCACAGTGTCGAATCAGGCCCTGCATCAGACTCGGAGTGCTGCATCACAGACTTTGGTGATGCGGTGCTCAAGACTCATGCAGCGGCGGTTCTTTGGTGACACTGTGGCGAAAAGTCAGGGCCTACGTTCTAAGCGCCGGTCGTTGCATCGAGTGGGGACCTTACTTCTTTGTAGGCAGCGGCGATGCATCGAGTTTTGCGATGATGAGATGATTCCGAACGACGCTTGGAGTCGATGCGTTAATTTTTCTTCTTATTGACCAGAACTCACTTCCAAGGGCCCAGGAACTGGACTTGGCACCACTTGGCAGAGCAGGGCTCTTAGCACAGCATCACAACTGCTGGCAGAGATGTCTTCGATGGCCCTGAGACTTCCAACAGGAGGCAAGCTCAACTCAAACCCTTGGAGAAACTTGGTAAGCAGGATGTAGAAAGCAAAGTCCAATCCTTTTACTCCCAGAATAGAAGCAGCAAGCAGCAGGCCAGCACAGCAAAGCAAATAGCAAGGAGGTGGCAGTCCTTCCTGAAAGCAACACAGCTCTTCTTACTGGCAGAATGTCCTCAGTCCAGGAGCGTTATGAGTATATGGTGTCAGAGGTCCAATACCTATACCCAATCCAGCCAATGAAGTAGGCAAACTTCAAAGAAAAATCTTTGTAGTGCTCAAGACCCTGCCCTTTCTTGCCCTGTCTCAAGACACACTACAGGGGGTAGAGACTTCTTGTGTGGGGACAAGCACAGCCCTATTCAGGTGTCAGTGTCAACTCCTCCCACCACTCTAGCTCAGGAAGGCCCATCAGCCGGGTGATGGGCCATCATGTTATGCAGGACACACCTCAGCTCCCTCTGTGTGAGTGTCTAGAGTGAATGCACAAGAGCCCGGCTGTCATCCAACTCAGACATGTATTCAGAGGCAGGCAGAGGCAGAGCATGGTTAAAGTAAGAAGAAAATGCCAACTTTTTCAAAGTGGCATTTTCAGAACTGCAATTCAAAAACCAACTTCACAAACTTCACTAAAAGATGGATTTTTAAATTGTGAGTCCAAACTCCAATTCTCTACTAGTGCCTCTTTTGCACGGTTATCCCTCACTTTTTTCCTGGTGCCTGATGTGATTTTGAACTGTAAGTGCAATGGATCCCTGCTAACCAGGTCCTCCATGCCAGATCTCTTTCCCAAAACACTGTACCATGATTGGCACAACTTCAGCTATACCTGTAAGTCTCTGGTATGAGGTACCCCTGGTACCTAGGGCATGGGTACTGAAGAGGGTCCTCTGGGACTACATAACTGGCTGTGCCTCCACAAGGCCCCCCACAACAAGGCAATGCACTCTGCCATTGCAAACAACGTGTCTTGGTGAAGGTAAATATGAAGAATCGACAGCCCTGTGTGCCATGTCACCAATACAATGCATAGGATGCAGGTAAGTCACCCCTACTATAGGCCTTTAGCCCTAAGGCAAGGTGCACTACGTCCTATGTGTGGGCATATCAGCATGAGCAGATATACTCCTACAATGTCTGGTCCATTCAGTGATGTTGGAAGTGAACAGGGAAGCCTTAAGAGTACATGGGCTGGATACTTGCCAACACAAGTTTCCAAGCTCCATGATGGCTTCACTGATTTCTAAGATGTTTGGTACCTAACCTCTTGTCTTAACAAATCCTCACTGACGCCAGTGTTGGATGTATTAATAAATTCACACAGGAGACCTCACCAGACACAATTGGGGTTTTTGGCCGGCTTTTACCAGCCTGCAACCACCAGACATGTTTCTAACCTCATGGGGTGAGAGCCAATGATCTCAGAGAAAAGAAACATGCCTGCTCTGGGCGGGGGTGTTTCACACCTCCTCCCGGATAGGATGGCCTTCCTCGGAGGGAAACTTCAAAGGCAATGCCACCTTTGAAATCCAACCCAGGAAACCCCAGATGGTGGGGGAAGCCAGGCCCCTTTCCTGCTCCACTTTTCGCAGGAGGAAAGGTGGGGAAATTAGATGGGGAGGAGGGTCCTCCCTCAGCCTGCACTACCCCTAGGGCAGGGCAGGTGAGGTAAACCCCTCTCCTGAAACTCCACCTTCTTGAAATGGTGAGAAAACCTCCAATCAAGGCTAGGGTAGTGCCTCTTCCCACTGGAAGTGGTCACTAGAGAGTGTAGAAACCCTAAAAGTAAGTAGTCCATTAGCTACTACCTGTCTCCCATTGTAATGCCCCTAAATTCAGTATTTAGGTGGCTCCCGAGACCTGAATCTAAGATTCAACGGACCAAAGAAGACCAGGGCAAAGAAGACCCGCTGCACGAGAAATTAAGGCCTGCTGCAGAAGAAAAAAGTGCCAAACTCTGCCAGCTGCAAGAAGGACTCAACAATCGCTGCTGCTGATCCTGAAACCTGAAGGACGCCAAGACCCCCAGAGCACCTCCAGTGTTCGAGTAATCACTAAAAAGCTCCCTTGGAGTGA
The DNA here is from genome assembly GCA_963921515.1 of Calotriton arnoldi. Classification (NCBI taxonomy): domain Eukaryota; kingdom Metazoa; phylum Chordata; class Amphibia; order Caudata; family Salamandridae; genus Calotriton; species Calotriton arnoldi. Next base: position 69,921 of record CAWUFW010019192.1, read on the forward strand.
AGGTATAACTCCCCTGCACAACGCAGGCATTGATCCTGTGTAGGCCGGTTTGTTGACTTGCTTCTCCCTGATGACCTCAACCCTGCACCAAAGCAAGAAGCCTTACAATAGCTCTGGAAGGTCAGAACTGCCTCTCCACCAGTTTGAAGGCACCAGGACCTACTTGAGCCGCAGTGTAACAATACCCAGGGTACAGGAACCCCAAAGGTAAAAAACAAGAAGAAGAGTCCACTCCAGACTCCTAAAGCACACCAACCAAGCCCCTGTTAAGGGACATCAAGTGACCAACTTCCTGATATGCCCAGCTGTCCTGAGGTCACCTCTCCAAGTTGCCTGCTCCTGACCGCGAGGACCCTAAAGTCACACAACTCCCAGCTGACTTGTTAGCTCTGCACCTGTTCCCACCAGCCTAGCACCGACTAACCAGCTCTGCTCCTGTGGTCCCCAGGCCCTTGTGACCTTCCCCCTCCAAGGAAACCCACCCGACTTCCCTGTAATTCACCTGTGCCGTGCATTTTCAAGTGGCACCCTTTGTCTTGGCACACCTGTTTCCAAGACCCTCAGCTCTACGCTCTCGCCCGATCCAAGATGCTCCTGAACTTCTCATCCTAGAACTTTGGACCTAGTCCCTACATCAACCTAAAACAAGAAGGTAAACTTTGTGAAAGCATTGCCTTATTGTATATGCATTTTTCCTCTTTCTTCCTATTTATTCCTATGGTGCATTATTGCGTACAAAAGTGATATATTTTCTGAACTTTGAAAAATCACAACTCTGAAAATTCTTACCTTAGAACCGTGTTCATGGTCTTAAAAAGTGCATAAAAATCTATTTTATTTTTACAAATTGGTCTCAGATTTGTCTTGAGTGTGTGTCTCATTTATTACCTCTGTGAGTACAACACATGCTTAGCACTACCCTCTGATAAGCCTAACTGCTCACCCACACTACCACAAAAAGAGCATTACAATTATCTGCTTTTACCTCTGCATAACATTTAGGGATTCTCTGAGCTTTCTCCACAGTGTACTTCTTTTTAGAACAGTTTATAGAGAGCCAGCTTTGTACATTTGGTGGCAACGGTTGGATAGAAGACTTTGCATTTGCTGGAACCACTTTGTCAATATATGACCACATGAGTAAATCCAAAAATTATATTTAGCTAGTCAAATTTTTGATTTGTCTACTTTTTCGAGCAGAGAAGGAGCGACCTGGCCGGTCCTAGCTTCTTACACACCGCATCCAGAGATTGATACATTGCCAGTAGCAGAATTACGTCCACTTACAATTTAACCTACAAGGGTCACTCAAGCTGGTCAACGCGATTATGGGTAGAATGCCCACAAAATGTAAGCAGATGCCGTTCTGGATAGCTCAAAAAATAGCACAGCTTGAAGCCGTATTTCCCCATATGGGCCCCCAGGAAACACACAGAATACTAACAATTTGCTTGCCAATGGGGACAGCTCCTCCGATAGAGGATTGTACCACTTGGGGTACAGTTTTCGCTGCCGTTTATACCAGCACTCATGGTCCCCCTCAATGGCAGTCATACCAGAAGTATTGAAAGAAACACAGGATGAGTATGGGGCAGAACCTGCCCTGGACTTAGGAATTAAATTGATAGGCAATTTTGCCCAGGTATCAACAATTATGTTAGTTAACATAAAAGGGGAGGCAGCAGCGGTGGCTATACGCTAACGCCTGAGGGAAGTCACGCCTGCACAACAGGAGCGAGAACTACCTAAGATTATCGAAGCAACCTATGCTTCACTAAGTTGAGATAACTTGGGAGCTAGACCTGGGAAACCACAAATAACAAGCAATCCTGAAAAGGATACCTCAAAGCAAGCACCCGATTCTTCTAAAAAAAAAATAAGCAGAATGCATCATGATCACGGGGTGGGTCTCCTCAACAGGAGCCCTCTGACAGAAAATACAACCTTAGAAACTGTGATATTATTAAAAAACTGACAGGTATCAGGATACTGATACACGTTTCTCTTGTTCCTTTCAGGGTTCATCAAAAAACTCAGTGAGGGAAGGACGGTAAGAACACAGATCAGAAGAGCGAGCCAAGCCAAGAGACACAGATCGCACTTCAGACTACATTATCAAACAAGAAGATAAACCCAAAATTAAACCTACATTTAAAAAGAAGACGGTAGCTGACCCTAAAATAAGAAATACCCAGGCTACTGAGGACTCCACTACTGAACAGGGAATGGGCCCTGATGATGCTAGACAGCGCAGCAGAAGTAACAATAGTTCGCCAGAACCTGATGGAATTTCTGGTGACTGGAGCGCTGAATAACATATCACGGTGGAAACACCGGATGCAAGGGTAAGTGTCCCAACTTGTTTACACAAAAGTTCGCTCCAAATGGAGGGTGACTTACCCAGGAAAGTGAAAGGTCTCTTTTGGGAGAACCTGACATATGGATGTAATATCCTGTTGGCTGAAAAAGATTGGCCGCCTGAGCTTGTTATGGAGTGCACAAAGGGGGAAGATGTGATTTTACCGGCTTTCTCCGACCTCGTTACAGAGTCACTTAAACATTCATACCCACAGGAGTGGGCATTAGCGCTAGCTCCCGCACTTTACCGCAATCATGTAGGGTGGGATGCTGAGCCACCTCACCATGAAATCCCATTAAAAACTACTCCTACACCACACAGGCAGTACCCAATAAAACATGACACAAAGAAGCAAGTCAGGGAGATCTTAGATCAACTTGAGTACAAAGGTGTGATTGAAAATTGCACCTCTTCCTTGAACAATTCTTTGTTTCCCAAAATGAAACCTGACAATTCATACCGTCTAGTTTTAGACTATAGGCATTTGAACACATGCACACAAACATTTGCAGTACAAAATTCACACTGTGCAGCATTTATGAATAACATTGTGCTGAATACAAAACAACACTAGATATCTCAAATGGATTCTTCTGCCAAAATATAGTGCCTGGAAGCAGACATTTGACAGCAATCTCAGCCCTAGGCTCTCAGCGCCAATTCTGTAGACTGTCCCAAGGGTATAAGAATAGCCCTGGGTTGTTCTCAGCAAGAGTAACAGAGTTACTTCAAAATTGAGATGAGGAGGCATTGTCCTATGTAGGTGATATTTATCTGACAGACAATGAGTTATTGGATCACTTGCATAAGGTGAACAACATAATTTTGGGGCTCGCCACTGTGGGCTACAAATGTAACTTAAAAAAATCAAAAATTGCCCACCTCAAAGTCATATTTTGGGGATATGAGTTATCAAGTGAAGGAAAAAGTCTGGCAGCTGATTTTTTGAAAAATGTGGGCTGCTCCAACCTCCAAAAACTCTGAAAGGCTTACAATCCATTTTAGGATTCCTAAACTTTGGCAGAACATACATTTTGGATTATCCAGAAAAGGTAAAACCTTTCTACAACCTAATCAGACCAGATTTTCAGTCCAACATTGGACACACAGAAATTCTCTGTTCCCTACAAGCTGATATGATAGCTTCAAACATTTACGCACACTTGTAAGCACCACTAATTTGGTGATCCGTGTAGTCGCGGGTCAATCAGTGTGCATTTACCTCACCTTCAATGAAGGTGAAATAGTACCCATTGCTTACAAATCACATATCTACACAAATGCTGAAATGCGTTTTGCATCAGCAGAAAAAATATTGACAGCAGTATAAACTGCTGTAGTAAGAGAAAGAGCACTAGCTCAGGGGAAACGCATTATTCTCATGACTCCGGGACCAACCTTAGAGGCTGTTACCAAAGCAAACATTCCAAACGCAAAAGCACTGCTTCCATGATGGATACAATGGGCTAATTCTCTCACTGCCACAGATGTAGACTACAAATTTGATTCTACATTAAAAACACAAGCATTCCTGCAGTACGAACAAGAATATCCTCTCCCAAATGAAATAATGCCTCTAGATCCGTATGAATACATCATTTACACTGACGGATCTGCCCAGCCTGCCGTAGGAATTAAACAGCAATACAGTGCAGATTGTGCAATTGTGAAGGGACATATGTGAAGCGGCAAGTTCCATCCTAGCAATACACAGACGCAGTCTCTAGGAGATTGCAAGGCTGGCAGAACTAAAAGCCCTGATACTGACACTAAAAAATACAGATCGGGAATTCCCCACACTCACTGTGTGCAATTAATTTTACTGTGTCCAGTCATACAATGAATATCTTCACTATTGGGGACAGAATGGGTTTCAAGATTCCAAAGGTTTCACAATAAAGCACAAGTTGCTTTGGGAAAAAGTGGCAGAGTTGAAAAAATGCCTGCCATGAGCTCATGTAATTAATACATTGAGTCATCAGCATGTTGGCATGCGTGTTGAAGGGAATTCACTGGCTGATGAAGCTGCCAAAGCGACAGTGTGAAATGCTGCTGTTGCTGCAATCACTCATTCTAGTACGAGAATAGATGGACAGATAATGATAGCTGTGAACACTACGCGCAATAACAGCTCAGCCTTGCCGAAAGGTTTTCCACTCAAGTACTCCTACAAGATAGATGCGCAAAACATTCCATATGCTCAAATTCCAGGAGTGGGGGATAGAGTAATACCAAACATGGATCGCAAATTAGGAATAATTCTAGCTGCACCGGAGGGTCTGGGTTCAGCAAACGCAGGTATTGGTGCAACTATTTCACTACTAAAGCAGCTTTATTGGTGGCCAGGTCTTACTAAACAGACCAAGGGTTATGTCCTGAAGTCAGACATCTGTCAGCAGATGAAAGGTTCCAGCGTAGCACGTCCACAACAAACTCCATTACGGATATCAAACAGCCCTCTTGCATGTGTCTATTTGGACCACTGTGGCCCGTTACAGTCTGACGGGGCTTACAGGTACATCCTTGTGGCAGGGGATTCATGCTCTAGATTCCTGTGGGTTTGGCCTCAGCGCTCAGCTGACACCCGAGCTGTTATAAAGGATTTGCTAGTCTTCATGGGGACATACGCAATTGGCACATTACTTTCCTATCATGGCCCTGCGTTTAGCTCATGGGCTTACAAAGAAGCCATGGGAAGTTTGGGTGTAGCATTGAGGTACTCCTCTCCATATCATACAGAGGGAGTTTTGATTGTAGCGAGGAAGAACCGGGACTTAACACAATCCTTAGCAGCTAGGGTATTAGGCTCGGGTGGCAGTTGGGTCAATCACCTATATAGGGTCCAGAGGGCCCTTAATAACATGCCAAGAAGTTCCCTAGGGGGCATACTGCATATGAAGTCCTGTTCGAAATTAGAATGGAGGTACCTGACCTTGACTGTGGCAGCACAGTGGCGGATGAAAAAACTTTGGACATCAATGATCATTTGGCTGTTTTACAGGAACTCAATGAATTCCGTGCATTACAAAGCAAAGTCCAAGGAAAACCCACCACAACTGGAGAAGTGAAAGCTGTTCTGGCAAGACCCGCCTGGGTCCCAAAGATTGGGGACCTGGTCAGAGAAAAGATTGTGAACAAAAGAGAATTTGGGAAATCTTACAGAGCACTTGTACCTGTCCTGGCAGTTGAAGGAACCAGAACAATACTTCTTTAGCCCCTTGCCGGCAAGAAAGAAAAAAGAATCATCTCAATTCATCTACTCAAACCACACTATGTGGCCGATACTCAATAGTAGGCCATGTGGGCTCCTGGGTAGCACCAGATCTTCTCTCACTACCATACAAGAAATTCAGATGGAAAGATTAATTATGTTTGAAGATTCTACTCTGCGAAGTGAAGGTGTTACCAACAAAGGAATGCAACTTGTACCTGTTGAAATTGAACTTAAATCTACAAATGAAACACAGATCTCAATTCAGCTTAACATTGACATCTATGTGAATATGTCTCAAATGGAGGCATCTGCCAGTTCTACAAAACCTGCTGAGTTACCAAAGATCGATCGAACTGCGTCTGGCTATTTCATCGATTTTGATACTTTCTCATTGGATCCAAGTGAACAGGAGTTACCGCCACTGCCTGCTTCACACAAACAACAAATTTGTGATTTCTATCTTTGGCTAAAAAATACTTACTTTGTTTTTCCCTGACTACAACTCTGGATTGCAATTGGTCTACTGCTCCTAGTCCTTTGGATTGGAGTAGTGACTGTTTTCTTCCTGCTCCTGATTGCACATTATCTTCCAGAATGCTCTGCAGTACAACATGTGAACTTGGTCCTGAAACTGCATGCATCATCACACGGTGAACAGAGAGACCTGTCCTTAGTGAACATTACAGCAGTTCCAGTTCCTGAAGGAATAGTTTGGGACAGAGTTTCCTATGATGCATATGTTCCTACTGAATTATTAAGAATACCACACTTATTTAAAATTTCTCTTAGTGATATCTCCTCTAGTACTCACTCTGATGATTGGGACATTGAAACTGTGCACACTATGCAATTAGATTTAGAACAATCTGCAGCATTTTCAAATGATGAATTGTATGATGGTACATCAAATTTTGACACCATGTTTTGTTACCAACCGAATGGTCACCATTTTTTGCACAAAGCAAGTATCCCATGTAATGATTTTACTTACTATCAATGGGAACATTGCCCAACACCATCAAAAGATAGTTCAACCACATTTGCACAAAAATGTGCTTATTTTTCTGGGTTTAACACTTTAGACCTGACCTCTTATTATTATAAGCTTGCACCTACACCTGCAAAGAAAAATATGCTTACTAACACAAAACAGATATACTCTGCTTCCTTTAATGCCCAGCTGTCTGTATATGGTTTCGACTTTTGGAAAGACACTATAGGCACAAACTCTGTCTGGGGGACTAAAGATTGGCAAGTTCAGGGAACTCAGGTCTTATTTAGAGCATGCCTCATACCATATCAGATGATTTTCCTGAACGACACAGTGCAACAGACTTCCTGTCTTGGACTAGCCAACACCTCAGATTCCCTTACTTACACACTTTGAGGGATGGCAAAATTACACACAACACAGTGAGGATACATTAAATGCCATTCTACACAATGGTTCGTACAATTCATCTGACCCCAATTGGAAGGGATGGTTGGTTCGGCCTATCGACACAAATAGTTGTTCGTCAAGATTCAGGGGTACCACCGAAGGGTTTAGTATCCATAGGCCTGACCAGTGCTACGTACACTCAGAACACTCGTGGTGGTGACATCTTATAGTATCAGGAAGTTATGCCTAAAGTTGCTAAAGACTTCGACATTGTCCCAGGTGACACAACACTTATCTCTTCTCTCAGAAGACATGGGGCCCGATTCACAGAACTAACTTACGACAAAATCCTAAACTTACTACCATTTTGGTATTCACAGAATGAACTTACTCATTTTGGTATTCACAGAATAAACTTACTCATTTTGGTATTCACAGAAGACACTTACAAATTTTGTGTAACTTACACATTTTGTGTAACTTACACATTTTGTGTAACTTACTCATTTTGTGTAACTTACACATTTTGTGTAACTTACACATTTTGGTATTCACAGAAGGCACTTACTCATTGATGAGTAAGTGCCTTCTGTGAATACCAAAATGAGTAAGTTAATTCTGTGAATACCAAAATTGTTGTAAGTTCATTCTGTGAATACCCAAATTGTTGTAAGTTCATTCTGTGAATACCCAAATGTGTAAGTTCATTCTGTGAATACCAAAATTGTTGTAAGTTCATTCTGTGAATACCCAAATGTGTAAGTTCATTCTGTGAATACTAAAATTGTTGTAAGTTCATTCTGTGAATACCCAAATGTGTAAGTTCATTCTGTGAATACCCAAATGTGTAAGTTCATTCTGTGAATACCCAAATGTGTAAATTCATTCTGTGAATACCAAAATTGTTGTAAGTTTAGGATTTTGACGTAAGTTAGTTCTGTGAATCAAGCCCTTGGATCTTAAAGATTTTTTGTTAGGTCCCCAGAAGCCACGTCGCAAGCGCTTTTTGCATGCTATGTACAACGAGCTATGGAAAATCTATCAATAGGAGGCTGCGGAGAGACTACATGAGATTGATAGGGTTAACCTAGAAAAGGCTTTGGCAGTGGTCGAAAATGGTATGACCAGACAATCATCCAGGATTTATTCACTGGGCAACATTGTGCCTTCTGCTATGGATATAATGTACAGGATTTGTCTTATTTTCAACATGGACAATTGCAATTGTGAACCATTCTATTATTGAGCTGGACGCTACAAACGCTGCATTCTGGCCTTGTGCCTTGGTGTTACATCAACAGTACGACTCTGTTTTCTGCATATAATCTAACGGAAAGACAGATGATAATGGCATGAATAGATGCAAAATATACAATGTTGCACATTGAAAAATTGCACCAATTACCTTTCACCGTGGCTGATTCACTTTCCACAGAATGGTTAATCCATGGGTATATTACACTGCCAGTCACGACATTCCAATTTCAATACTGACAGTCACGACATTCCAATTTCAATACTGACTACAGTATCACCAGGTAGGCAGGAATGAAGCTCGGGAGAGGGATACATACGTGAGTACTGGGAATAACCGTACAGATTTAGATGCAGGAATGGGGACACTAAAGTTTTTCTCAGCGTTTCAAACTGTGAAAGTGTCTTATGTGGTTCCTTAGTTTGCAAAGACATTTTGCTTCACGGAGCATGTAATGCTTCGGTTGCTAACTTGTCATGTCACTTGAAGGGTTCCCCAGCTGCCGTGATTCATCCGGTGTTCGGATTGCTTATGAATAAGAGCTATTTGATGCTGAATGATCAAGGTTGTTGTGGGATGGTACCAGGCATCGCAGATCTAGCTACAGTAAGTTCCAGGGTTACTTGTATGCAAGTATTATCTCCACCGACCCATACAGTTAGGGAGGCAATGCTATGGCCTTCATTGAATCTTTCCTTGATGCGGTTTGATTCTCTGAGCAGACTGAAAGCCATGCTTTTGCAGAAGGATGTGGCCTTAACCTCAGCCTGAGAGACTTTTGATCTCCAGGTTGCAAGGTCTTCATCTTAGATACAGGCGCTAGTCCATATGAACTTCCCGCTCAATTTCGGGGAAATGGTTCATCGTATCTTTAACATGTATGATTCAAGGAGGATTGTGCACCTGTTTAAAAGCATAGGTTCTAGACTATTAAGCACATTTTAGACAATCTTCGGAGTTATTCCAGCATTTATACACTGCGTATTGGGAAGCGTTTTTGGAGGGTTTCCGCTGGTCCTACTACTTATAGTGGGTATCCTGGTTTTAATTTTCCTGCTATGCAATCCTCAGGAGATGGAAAGAGCACTCCTGGTGCGACGTTGCCATGAACGCATGGTATTCCATCTGGGCACACCTCGGCTTCGGGAGCTAAGTGAGCATTGATTCCTATCTATCAGAACAGTTTGGGTTGACTGCATCTTGCCTGTGCTCCGCTGCCTATTCTGCGGATACGAATGCGTGTTGAACATATGTCTGACTCTTCCATCGGTTGTGCTACCGGACATAGATGTACTACTAGGCCCACGTGTTACAGTGTCCTCAGCATATTCCCATGTTGATGACAGCATTATTAGAGCCCCCATGTGATGCTTCAGCTCCTGTTGGATCGGACAGTGGCTCTATAACAGGTTTACAGGTATCGAGTTTTCCCTTGGCGGCTGCTGTGCAAACTCAAGAAGATCACCTTTGCTCCATTGGCCTGATAAAAGAGAAGTTATAGGGACCATCATCTGTGTATGCGAGAAACAGTAATGTTGCTTCTCCCACACAGGACACATAAATATTTGGCTCTCCGTGTGATGGAAACAATTTGGCCCTTTTTCCAAAAGAAACCAAATTGGAATGCGAAAACATTGTTTCTTTATGTTTTTTCTGCTCTCACTGAGCGCCATGGCTTTCGATGTGGAGATTAGTCTAACAGCATATTGACTATTTAGCTGAGTTAAACTGCTTTTTAATTTTTTTTAGCATAATTTTTTACATCTACCATTTTTTAAAATGTTTTTAGACACTGATTTTATGACAATGTTTTTATGCTTTTTTAAACAGGCATATTTTAGCATTAGTTGACATTATCAACCTTCGGATAAGGAGTGGGTGTTATGTATCCCAATCTAGGCCTAAGTAGCTACACAACCTTTTACCTACATTTGTCATACTTTGCTCTGCATAACGGTTCTAGCACTGACCTTTTACCCAGTTATTTGCTGAATAAATGTCGATCGGTTTCCTTGAAACTAGCCTCATTTTTTATGCATGAAGATTCTTAGAAAAGTCCACGCACATGACGCACATAACTGGACTTACTTGTAAATCAAATAGGCCAGTCATGGAAAAAACAAATACCATTACATTTTAGTCAGGGAGTACTTGCACGTTAGCACTGGTCAGCAGTGGTAAAGTGCCCAGAGTCCTAATGCCAGCAAAAACGAAATCCAGCACACAGTCAAAACAGGTGAGAGGCAAAAAGTCAGGGGAAACTACACCAAAAGATGCCAGGTCAATTCCTTAGTTTATGTTGACTTAACGAGCAGATCCTATGTATTTTTAGGAACTACACGATAACACTGCTCCCTGCCTATGGGGCTACCTCGGGCCTACCTTAAGGGTGTGTTTCATGTATTAAAAGAAAGGTTTGAGCCTGGCAAGTGGGTGCACATGCCAGGTCAAAATGGCATTTTAAACTGTGCACACAGACACTGCAATGGCAGGTCTGAGACATGTTTGCAGGGCTACCAATGTGGGTGGCACAATCAGTGCTGTAGGTCCACCAGTAGCATTTGACTTACAGGCTCTGGGCATACCTGGTGCACTGTACTAAGGACTTACTTGTAAATCAAATAGTCCAGTCATGGAAAAACCAAATACCATTACATTTTAGACAGGGAGTATTGCACGTTAGCACTGGTCAGCAGTGGTAAAGTGCCCAGAGTCCTAATGCCAGCAAAAACAAAATCCAGCAAACAGTCAAAACAGGTGAGAGGCAAAAAGTCAGGGGAAACTACACCAAAAGATGCCAGGCCTAACATGTGCCCTCCCCAGCTGAAAGTGGGAAGAGCTACCCAACCTCTTGTGAGTTCTCATCACTTAGGCAGAAGAATATGGAAAGACCATCAGCGTTGGTGTGTTCTGTTCAAGGACTGTGTTCCACCATAAAGTCCATTCCCTGTAGGGAGATGGACCACCTCAGCCGTTTAGGATTCACACCCCTCAACTGCATTAACTATCTGAGGGGCCTGTGGTCTACCTGAACACGGAAATGAGTACCAAACAAGTAGGGTCTTAGCTTTTTTAGTGTCCAGACCACAGCAAAATCTTCACTTTCTATTCCACCTCTGTTCCCTGGGAAGAAACCTCCTACTAATAAAGGCTACAGGTTGATCCAGGCCCACTTCGTTTAGCTGTGAAAGCACAGCTCCCACACCATTCTCTGAGGCATCAGTCTGCACCACGCATTGTTCACATGGCCTCCTTCAGGGTGTCAAAAGTGGTCTTTCATGCTTCTGTCCACATCACCTGATAGGCCTACTTCTTGGAAGTCAGCTCTGTCAAGGGGGTAACAATGGTGCCATATCCCTTGACGAATCTCATGTAATACCCAGTGAGACTTAAAAGGCTCTCACCTCAGTCTGGGTCTTGGGGGTGCTCAAGCCAGAATGGTATCGATCTTTGGCTGTAGGGGCTGCACCTTGCTGCTCCTTACTTGGTGTCCCAAGTGCACCACAGACCCCTGCCCTATCTGGCACTGACTGGCCTTGATAGTGAGGCCTGTGCTCTGCAGGGCCTTCAACACCTCCTTAAGATGGTACAAATGGTCCTCCCAAATGAAGCTGAAGACGACAGTGTTGTCAAGGTAGGCGGCACTGAAGTTGTCAAACCCAACCATGACCTGGCTGACCAACCTCTGGAATGTGGCAAGGGCGTTCTTCAACCCAAAAGGCATGACTCGGAACTGGTAGTGCCCTTCTTATATTGATAACGCTGACCTCTCTTGTGCCCCTCAGTCAAGGCCATCTGCCAGTACTCAGCCGTTAGGTCAAACATGCTGAGAAATGTGGCAGCTCTAAGCAGATCAATGAGCTCATCAGCTCAGGGGATGGGGTGTGTGTCAGTCTTGGTGACTACATTGAGCCCACGGTAGTCAACAAAGAACTTCAGTTTAGGTGTGACTCCGGGTGGGGAAGCCTTGGGGACCAAAACCACTGGGCTGGACCAAGGACTTTTGGATGGCTCCAGCATCTTAGAGACCTCCTCCTTGATGCTGGTCCTCACTCTTTCAGGCGGGCTGTCCTGAGTGTCAATATTGTGGGTGTACCATTGGGTGACTCCCGGGATGAGTAAGAACAGAGAGGCAAACTGTCCCAACAACTGGTGACAGTCTCTCTGCTGTTCTAGGGTCAGAGTAGGGGAGAGGATCACACCCTCTACTGACCCATCCTGCTCTTCGGAAGACAGGAGGTTGGGGAAAGGTTCACTCTACGCTTCCATTCCATCATCTGTGACAAACTGTATGGTCAACTCAGACCTTTCAAAATGTGGTTTGAGGCGGTTCATGTGTAGGACCCTCAAAGGGTTCCTAGGAGTATGCATGTACACCAGGTAGGTGACATCACTCTTACGTTCCTTCTCCTCAAATGGCCCAGACCAGCTGTCTTCCAGAGCACAGGGCTATACTTTCTGGCCAGGCTGAATCTCAACAAGAGTGGTATTCTGGTCATACCAACGTTTCATATCCTCCTGGCTAGTTTCCAGATTCTCCTGGGTGAGTTTCCGGAAGCAGGCTGTCTGGTTATGGAATGCCAGCATGTAACTGAATATATCCAGGGGTGGCTTCCTAAGAGCTTGCTCCCAGCCTTTCTTTACCAAACTGAGAGGTCCTCTCACAGGGTGCCAAAACAGAAGTTCAAAAAGGCTGAAGCCAACCCTCTTCTGCGGTACCTCCCTGTAGGCGAACAGAAGGCATGCTAAGAAGACGTCCCACTAACACCTCATGGGCTCTGAGTGACCGATACTCATGCCCTTCAGGGTAAGGTTGAACCTTTCAACCAACCCATTGCTCTGGGGGTGGTAAAGGGTGATGAACATGTAGATAACATCACATGCCTTCAACATGGCCTTCATGTACAAAGGCATGAATTTGTTACCCCGGTCAGATACCACCTCCTTGGGGAAACCCATGCGGGTAAAGATCCCCATTTGTTGCTTGGCCAGGATGGTGCAGTCACCATCCTCAGAGGAATAGCTTCCAGATACCGGGTGGCATGGTCCACCAAGACCAGGATGAACCTGTTGCCCATGACAGTCTTGGAATCCAGAGGCCCTACAATGCCAAATCCCCACCTGCTCAAAAGGGATGCTCATGACAGGAAACAGTTGGAGGGTAGCTTTGCATCTCACCCCAGATTTCCCACTCACATGGCAAGTAGGGCAGGACCTACAGAACACATCTGAGGTCTTCACATTTTGGGCCAATAAAAGTTGGTGACAAGCTGGTCAAAGGTCTTTTCCTGCCCCAAATGGCCTGTCAGAGGGACATCAATTATAAGCCAAACCAAGTAGGAAGGCTCTGAAGCAATGGGATACCGACAGAACACTGGCTGCCCCAGGCTCAGCAACCTTAGGCTCGCTGTACAGGAGATCATTCCTCCAATAGATCAGGTTAAATCCTGAGGTGTTACCAGCTGCCTGGTCCTCGGCCTGCTTCCAATACAGAAGCGTGGGGCACTCTTTCTGCACTGCGCAAAATTCATCCCTGGTGTGGCCACCACCCTGCTGCTAATGGGTCAGCTCAGGCAGGTCCCCCAGTTCAGCCTCATCTTTTCTTGTAGGTTCTAGGCACCCCCCCTCAGGTTCAGCCTCCTTACCGACTGTGGGAATTTCAGTACCAAGTTACCAGCACCCCTTGCCCCTTCTCTTCCTGGCAGGCACTCGGGTGACTCTTTCACACTCCAGGTCCTTCTGATCCCCCTCTCTGGCTACCATTGACCATGTGGCCAATAATGCCCACTCAGGCAAGCCCAACATCTCCAAGTGAGACCTGAGCTCCTCCTCCTTCCAGGCGGTATGTTCCAGGTCGTTGCCCAGCAGACAGTCAACCGGCAAGGAGGGGCTCATAGCTACCCTTAAAGAACCTGAGATCCCCACCACTCAAGAGGAACCTGGGCTGCCAAATACTGGCACTCACTGTTGTCTACAGCAACAACTTGGTGGACTACATCAGGGACTATGTGCTCTTCAGACACCAATGACAGTGGAAAGTTTTCATACTGCCTCCTGTGTCCTCCTCCCATTGATGGTCACCCACTGCCTGTATTTCTTAGTATTATCCGGCATGAAGGCTCTTTGAACCATCTCACTCTCATCCAGGGAGATGAGGTTCATCTCAGCTGGCTCCCCACCACTAGCTGGGACCAACTCTTCCTCAAGCACTACCCTGGCCGTCCCCTGGATTTGCCCACTGGTGGGGGCCTGTGCCCGCTTGGGACACTTGGGATCCCCCTTGAAGTGCCCTTATTGATTACATGCAAAGCACTTCAGGGATACCTTCACTGCAGACTTCCTTGCCAGGAACCAACTCTTCTTCTCAATAGGGGGTGGAAATCCTTACTCTGAGAACTAATTTGAGGCCCTTTAGAGAACTCCTTACTCTTGTTATTTTTGCCCCCCTTCTTCTGTTGGGGTCCCTGCCCGCCCTTGGCTGAGTCTCCAACATACATCCTCCTGTGGACCCTGGGGCTGAACCAGCGGTCCACCTCCTGAGTAAGCTTCCTGGGGGACAGTAAGCTTACTGTAAATCAAGTGCTGGCACAGCTCTGGAAAACAAAGACTAGACAAGTGCTCCCATACAATCAAATTGTACAGACCCTGATAATCTGTTACCTAAATTCCCTTCACCCAACCATCCAGGGCTCTGTAGAAGGAATCAACACATTCAAGCCTTGTTTTTTAATCAAGTTTGGTATTCTTCCCAAACTTATCCATGTACCTCTCTGGAGTAAGACCATATCTCTTGATCAGGGCTGCCTTCATGTTGGAGTAGGTGAGTTGCTCTGTGGTACCTAGGGCCAACAGGGTGCCCCTCCCCTCCACTTCAAAGTCTTTCCACAAACCTGCCCCCCAATCTCTACCAGGGACCATGTTCATGTGTAAAGCTGCCTCATAGCCCTGAAACCATCT
Source organism: Calotriton arnoldi (assembly GCA_963921515.1). Lineage (NCBI taxonomy): Eukaryota > Metazoa > Chordata > Amphibia > Caudata > Salamandridae > Calotriton > Calotriton arnoldi. Next base: position 85,087 of record CAWUFW010019192.1, read on the forward strand.
ATCTATGTCATCCTCTGTGGTATAATCCTTCACTAGGCCCTTGGATAGGTGCTGTTCCCCTCAGACTGCAGTGTAGATATGCTAAAACCATCTGTCGTAGACTCAACCCTCTTGGCTTTCAGATTCAGCTCGTTTAGACTGAGCTCATGAGCCAAAATAACCTTCCTCTAATGAATGGCTAGTCTCTTTTCCTCCAAAGCTTTTTCTATATCATGCTCCATTCTGAGCTTTTCAAGCTCCAACTTGAGCTTCCTGGCTTCTTGCCTGCCCTCCTGCGGGCAAAGACTCTTTGAAGAAATACTGCTGCCTGCCCTGGAAGGTGCCATCCCCCTGGGCAGATCCTGATGTACCAACAAAATCACCATGCAGGCTTTGTTCCTCCACCTCCACAACACCATTCTCATCCTCTGGGTGCTCCTCAGCCTCCCTGGATTCCAACCAGGCCCTCAGTGCCTTTTGCAACTCCTCTTTTCTAGTGAGGCCTTTAAAAGAACAATTGAAATCCCTGCAGAATTTTTTATGCTGGGGCACCATATAAGTTTCCAACCTCTCCTGCACAAACTCCACATCTGCAGGACCAGCTGAAGGTTCTCCAGACTGAGACATGATTGTGGCAAAAGCTCAAGAGTTGCAACAAGAGAAAAACAAAAACAGTATGCTGGGGTATAATGGTCTGCGACATGGAAGTAACGTACACCATTCGCTGTATGTAATATACAAATACAAGTCATATCCTTACCTCTGAACACCAATGTTAGAAATGGGGTCTCCAGTTGGCAGTGGTTTGCACCCTGTCCAAGTAGGAGCTCTCACTCTATTCAGGGTAAGTAAGTTACACCCTCATCAAGGATATGGATTTTGACCCCACAAGAGAATTCTTAGTGGGGTTGGATATAGAGTCCCTCTATGCTAACATCCCCCAGATGGAAACATTGAGGGTGATAGAGGAGATTTTGTACGCAAGGGAGTGATCATATTGCACCCCCAGACCATTCATACTGCACCTGATGGAGATTGCACTTACAAAGAATTTCTTTGAGCTCCAGGGTACCTACTATTTGCAGACCAATGGCATGGGTAGTGCTTTTGCTCCCAGTCTAGCAGGCCTTTATGTAGCCTCCTTTGAACAGCGTTTCATCGTTGATCCTGGTAGACAGTGGAATAATAACATCAAACTGTGGAGACAGTTCATTGATGACGTTCTCCTCATCTGGGAGGGTGATGAATTATCAGTCATAGAGTTCCTACTTTGGTTGAATAACCAGAACCCACTTCTACACTTTACATCTACTGTGACAAAGGAAAGTCTCCATTTTTAGATCTGAGATCGTCCCGAGGGGTGGAAAACTCACGACACGAGTCTTTCATAAACCGACAGACAGGAATGGACTTCTCCTCTTCAAGAGCTTTCACCCGAAATCACTGAGGCAAAACCTTCCGATGGGACAGTTCCTCCGCCTTCGGAGGAACTGTTCTGACACCGGTGATTTCAAATCAGAGTCCATTACACTATCAGACAAACTACAAAAGAGGAAGTACCCTGACAAAATTATCAAGAGGGCTCAGAAGAGAGTGCTTAATTGTAACAGGGGGGCCTTGTGGGAGAGTGAGGGAAAACCACAGGTCACTAACACCATTTGCGTTACAACTTTCAATATCACGTCCAACAATATTAAGCGCATCATACTGAAGAATTGGCGCATCTTGAATTCGAACGGTTTGCATCTGGACAAATCTCTCTTCTCTTTTAAGAGAAGCTCGAACGTTAGGGACCATCTAGTCCATACTAGACCAAGACCAGAGAAAGGGAGCGGTCAACAGAGACTATGGGACCTCCCCCCAGTCATGGGTCAGACTAAATGTGGATCATGTGATGTTGGCAAACTCATTGAGAATACTAAAAGCATTGATGTGGGGTTGGGCTACCCCTGGGAACAGCGCAGATACACAACCTGTAACTCAGACAATGTTATTTACAATATCAAATGACAATGCGATCTATTATACGTCGGCATGAGGACACGAAAAGTCAAAATTAGAATCATGGAGCACAGGAGCAATATCAGGTGCCAGAAAACCATGACGCGATTCACCGCACACTACGCAGAGAAAAGACACTCAGTAGATGACATGTTCTGGACAGTATTGGACAAACCGTACATCCCTAGGGACACACGAGACCCTCAAAAAATCCTATTCTTAAGGGAACAGAAATGGGTTTACAGGATACGCAGCCATGAAATTGGACTAAATGACGATATTCCCTGGAGTGCCCTGAGTAGACTCTAAACAGTGTCTCAGGAATATTACAGCCCTGGAAAAAACAACCCCCACACTATAAATTAATATTCCCTGCCACACAATCCATCCCTTGATTATACACATCCTCTTAGATATGTTAGTCAGTCGTAGTCTCGAGGTAAGATACTTTTAACAGCTACACAATTTACCCATGCCCCCCACACAGTAAATGGGGGCAGGGCACTGTTATTCAATAGAAGCACACCTGACACCTCCATCCTGGGGTCTGACATGGAGTTTATTTGCTAGCCCAACTGCACCGATTGGGTGTTTCTCCTTGTCAAACGCTGGTAGTGCCATTATGACTTTGATTACAGTAAAGTAAACTGCAATGGGGGACACACTCATTGAAACAAGTGAGTGGCATGTACTTGTAAGCTGTGACTTTGTGATCCGGACTAAGGGGTTTTGTTGGTGCCTACACCCTTCACGTGGGAACCAACGGCATCTTGGCTGAAACACGAAAGGTGCGCCCCACATGACTGTCACAGTGATCCCGTGATGGGAAATGAGGGCAACAGAGAGGAAGCTCCCGTCTTTTCAAGTGGAGCACTAGAGCGCTCTAGTCTCCGAGCAGCAGCTCCTAACTTTGTGACAACCATTGGGATCACGTGGTGGTAGTGGAAACACCAATATAGGAGTTTCTGAGCAGCTGATCGGAAACTTCACAGCGCACGGAGCGATTTACTGAAGGAGGCAGGCTCCCCTTGATGAGGTAACCGGGGAACACGGGGGGCTATGACCGAAACTGAGGCAACTATCCGGCTCCATTTTATTTCGAAGCTCAGACTCTTGGGTCCAATGACTGATGGAGATCAGATTTGACCAGTTGCGATGAGACAAGGTCAGATACTTTCATGTCTCCACGTATACCGGGCGCTAACAACTATAGCGTTAAAGTTTGAGGAGATATAATTTGCATATTTGAGCCTGCGCATATTTACTGTGTTTTATCTCTAACCTCTTGTGCATTATCCCCTTATTCCATATCAGTGTGTGACTACAGGAGCCGCCCTCACTCCGACGCCCTTTCGAGCACATACTCCGGTGAAACTCGGTAAGATTGGTGGTTTCACTTGATTCTTCAGTGTAATATGATGACGCCCTGTGAAGGATAAGAGCGTGGTGGTGAATCCCGAGTTTTTATGTGATGAATTCCAATTTTTCAACTTGTTTAGACAATTTCTGGAGATATAATCCTAACATGCGGTTATTAAATATAAATGTAATTAACCGTACGTACTGATTAAGTTTAGAGTGACAGAGCAACATGTTTTTATGAAATCATGAACACATACCATTACCTTTCACTTTATTATAATTTTTTCACTTACAGATCATATTGAAAGTGTGAATACAAGACCCATACATAAGTACAGGGTTAGTCTTAGACCCTCTAATGTAGATAGGAGGGCAGGACTACAGGGATCTATCAGTCCTGAAGAAAGCCGGGGAAGACACAAATAGCCTGCTGAAACATGTTGATTTTTCTGCAGAGAGGAGGGGCGAATGGTGCATAATATACCGTGCTCACCACCATACTCTAGGTCGTTAGACCTTCTTAACCCTGGCCAGGGAGTCCAGGAATAAAATAGGCATTGGATATCCCTGAGCTAGTTTTAAAATCATTTTCTGCACTTATTATTCACTTGATCCCTACTATTCTTTGTGTTTGTTTTGTCTCCCCCACCCTATTGCTCCACCCCAGGCGTTGGTCTGCGCAGGGGTGTGTTTAGCAGCCCAATGATGAAGCATGCCACATTCGTTCGGGTGAGGGCAGTTTTTCAAACATGTTGACTTTGCCTTACATAACTCTTTAAGCGATTCCTTTTTTTTCACTCCTACTTCCTTTTGTGTGTTGCGTTAGTTATTGAGGAGGTTGACGTAGGAGTTGTCCATCCTCCCTCTCTTCATTGTGTGGAACACTCTCAGAATAACCTGTGCTCACCTCCTTGGTAGCCTGGAAAGAGCAGACAGGCTTATCCCCAGAGGAAATGTGTAAAGTATGTGTACACACACAAAGTAGCACAGTGAAAATACCACAAAAGGACTCCACAAAGAAAATTAGCCACTATTTATCTGATTAAAACAAGATCAAAATGACAAAAATTCAACATACACAAATCAAGATATGAATACTGAAAGTTAATTTAAGTTCTAGTTCTTAAAAATCAATGGTTGCACTTGACCAGGACAAAGTACCTTAAATGCATTAAAAATCAAACATGATGCATGACACAGGGGAGCGGAGGCATGATATGCCATCAGGATATGCAGGGCACACCTCAGCTGCCTTTGTGTGACTGTCCAGATTGAATGCACAATAACCCAACTGTCATCCAACCTAGACGTGTATTCAGAGGCAGGCACAGGCACAGAAGGAATAAAGTAAGAAACTTTCTAAAAGTGACATTTTCAGACCGGCAATAAAAAAAACAACTTCATTAAAAGATGTATTTTTAGATTGTGAGTCCAGTAACACCAAACTCCAACTCTCAAATGGAAGATACACTTGTAAGATGTTACAAGTCAGCTCCAAGCTGGCGGTAGTGATGGGCTATCTAAGCTATGTATGTTTATTATAATAACAAAGTCTAAATATAAACACACATATTACAAGTGCACAACCAACTCCTATGTCAATTATTTTCTGAAAATCTGAGACACTAATTAAATTACATTAACTACACCTACTGCATACAAAACCATTTTAACAAAAGTATTGGACATAAAGAATGTTACATGGGCTTTTCCAACTCCAATAAAAACCTTTTTGGGAAGGTGATAAACACTTGAGCGGTCACATTACATGTTCTTAATCCAATGTAACCTAGTTTGGGCAAGGTGATGGACACGAAAAGGATAGCATTTACTACCCCCACTCAAATGTAAACAATTTTGGGAAAGTGCTGGTTACTTAAGAGTTAACATCTACTACTCCCACTTTAATCAAAACCAAATAGGGGAAGGCAGTATACACTAAAAGAGTTACATACAAAATACATTCTCCTTAGTTAAATATAATGACTATTTGTTTATAAAAAAAACTAAAACATTACTTCTAGTAGACTGTTAACAAAACAAAATCTATATGTTTAACACAAACCAAAAACATATTAAATGTGTTTATATTATATAAAATATAAAATTACACATGATATTTAGTAATAAACAAAATGTAAATAAAAGAGTAAACTTAAAAATATACATGAAGAAAATTTAAAATTTCCTACAATATATTTATATTACATAAAAAAGATGAAAATTAATAAGCATATATAAAATATGTCACTTAAAAATTTGAAAATATAATGTACTTTCCAAATTACTTGTCTTATACATAAATATAAATATGAAATTTTGCATTACTGAATGATAAGATTTTTTATTTGGAAAAGATAATACACATAAAATACAAATAATATTTCTGACAAATACATCATAATTAATACATATTGAGTATACATATTGAGTGCAATTTTTTTATTAAGAATCTACATATATATATAAATGCTGTTGTCTCCACGTACAGAGACCAATCATATGTTCCTAATGCCGTCCTGATTACACGCAGAAGGGATCACGGAGCAGGTTACCGGATCGGGTGACCGGCAGCAGCAGCATAGTTGTTGGCCTACAGCCTTAATATCTACAGGAAGGGAAACGTTTGATATTGGATAACCAAACACGGTTACTTATGATGACAATCGTAATTGACAGAGAACCCTTACGTGGCAACGATTGGCAATGAGCTTTACACTTGGACTGTGATTGTTATTTACGAGGCGTTAGGAACATATGATGCTCTCTGTACGTGGAGACAACAGTATTTATATATCCCTCGGGACAGAATTACAACTGAGATTAAGGACCTGAATCACAGGAGTTTAGCCCTGAAGAAGTCGCTGTTTACTGTTTTGGACGCGACAAAACACATGTTGGCTAAGGCTTTGAATGAAAGTGCTCATAAGAGGAACAATAAACCGAGGTACGAAATCAAGCAGTGGACAAAGAGTGTTCTTCAGTCGCGGTCCGTGTAGGAGTGCCGGCCGGGCGGTGATGTGGGGCGGGGGAGGGGCAGGGTGGGGTGTAGCAAAGTACGGATTACGGACCAATACAGGTAAGTAAACATTTAAGTCAATAAAACGAATTTCGTTGTGAGCGCTGCATCGCAGTGCGCGCAACGAAATTCGTTTCATTGTTTAAATGTTTGCACCTGTATTGGTCCGTAATCTGCACTTGCTACCCCCACCCTGCCCCTCCCCGCCCCACGTCACCACCCGGCCGGCACTCCTACACGGACCGCGACTGGTGTTCTTATATTGTCATTTATTTGTTTGTAAACTGCGGCCGTGTGCAGGGCATTGTTGTGTTTCTTGTCAGTGGTCTTACCACATTTTTGGGAGAGGGGTGGTTCTCCCAACCCCTTTGCACCGCACTTACACTACGCTACACCCAAATAGTACCTGCGTACTGCCTAGGAGTGCCATCAACCTATTAAACTAACCACCGGACGTGCAGCTTAAAATAATATCCTTACCTTTGATATTACTGTCCACAATATTTTTGACATCCAACTATATTCTTGGCATGATATTTTGGCATCACAGTATTTTCTATTCAATATTCCGTCCAAAGACCCTTTTATAGCCACACCAAAGAGTTGGGTTTGATTCTTCACCAGTGCAGTAGCTTTTTAGAAAAAATAATATTTTTCACATTGACGTACTGAAAAAATGAACATGTGCTTCATTATACGTAAAAATAATGCCTGGATTACTTGCAAAAATGGGAAAATAACTGTTTATGTACCAGATCTTGGTTCTAATGTCACAAGCAAAAACTTCGGTATTCTGGTTTGTGGATAAGACCATTAATATGTGCATTAGAAGCACAATAAAATGTTGCTAAGCCAGTAAACATTAAACCATATTGCTAACCAAGTGACAACTATATACTTTTTCAATATTATTGATCAACAGATACAGTGCTTGCAAAAGGTGTCCAACAAATGCTCACTTCTTGCAAATAAGAACATTTCTACTGAAATGTGTGAATGTAGACATCTACTAGCCAATTGCAAAAATAGCTTCCCTTATAACTTGTGTGGGTTTCCAGCACTAATAACAGTCGTGTGAATTACCACCAACCTGCATTCACAAGGAGAGACATATTCTCATAGTGTGATCAAGGTACACGATGTTTGCTTTTTTGACTGCTTAATTATTAAGCCTGGGCGTAGTTCGCGAAGTAGCGCTACGCGAAGCTACGTGAAGTGCAGTTCGCACTACGCGAGCTACGCATAGCACTACGCGAACTGCGTAGTGCGCTGTTCGCAATGATTGCACAGTGCCGGATGCTTGTCCGCACTGTGCAATAATTAGCGACATCTTGCACAGTGCGAGCTGTCTTTTACTGCCGCTCGAGTAGATTTTACTCGAGCGGCAGCTTTCTCAACGCGGACTGGTAGTTTCTCATCGCGAGCGGTCGCGAGCATACGCGACTCACTCGCGGTGAGAAACCTGACCTCCCCGCGTTGAGAATCTCGCCGGGAGGTTTATTTTCCACGCTCGCGATCGGCAACTTGATGTTGCTGATCGCGAGCGAAGAAAAGTCTCGCCAGGATATCATTTTGCTTGCTCGCGGTCGCCAGCTTGACGTTGAGGACCGCGAGCAAGCAAGCAATGACCGCTGCTCTACGCTACGCTGCGCTACGCGTGTTTGCACTGTGCTACGTGCAATTCGCGTTGTGCGAAGTAGCGCAAACTTCGCAAACTACGCGAGCGTAGCGTAGTACTTCGCCCAGGGTTATTAATTATGGCTTCTGCCTGGCACTGCATCAGCGTTCCATGACTTTTTTTTTTTTTTTTAAACCTGTTTATTGATTTTTGTAACAAATTAGTGGATACCATATACACAGAAATATTATCGGCATTGAGAAGTTACCACCACACGTGTGCACACATAAATGCAGTTTTCAGCAAAATATTACATTTTTCCAGTGGACTGAGAGTCTCCTTGCCAATTGCCACAATTTATATCGTACATATAATTTGCAAACCATAACCAAATCAAACAATAATGTATACATAGGGTTGCCATATCTTCCCCCCCCCATCAATTACTTGTCCACTCGTGTCTTTGATCATGACTAGGGCGAAATTCCTAGTCTAAGCACAAATTGTAATTCCTGCCTTGCTGAAAGTTTCTGACTGATCTCTCCGACTCTCCGCTAACAGCCGGCCACGTTTAACCCCCCGAGTGCAAGAGGGCAGGTGCCATATGCATCTAAGGATCAAGGAAGTGGGAGAGGGGGAGCAACCCCTCCCATGAAGAAATGCATGTTCTCATATTAATCATAAAGAAAACTTACTTAAAACATCTAAAATACAACTGCCGGGAGGTCGCGTGTTTCGTCCAGAAAATGATCCCAGGATCAATGCTGTGGGGGGGGGAGGGAAGGGGAGGGGGAGGAAAAGAAGGGTAGGGGCTTGACCAGTCCTGTCCTAAAAACAGAGCGGGGTGAGGTGTCCATATCTGGCTCTCCTTATCACCTATTCCCTAAGCTCGTTCTCGTCACCCTGGAGTGGCTGATCAAGTGTGTGTCGTGTCTCCCAGGCCCGGATAATGTCACCCCATGGTTCCGCATACGGCTTGCGCTGCTGAGTGATTCTATCCTCTACGAGTAGGGCCCGCTCCTCTGCCCTAGCCCAGCAGGTAACATCTGCCTCCCACGTAGTTACCAGCGGCGGTGTTATTGCTTTCCAGTGAAGAGCTATCCTCCTTTTGGCCAGAAGGAAAGCCAGGTCTACAAACCTATGTCCCAGCTTGAGTGCCCTAGGTCTCGGAAAGAGGCCCAAAAGACACACCTTGGGGCTGCATGGCAGGGTCTGTGCCAACACCTTATTTACTATCTCCACTATCTTACCCCAGTAGGCAGAGATCCTCGGACAGGCTCAAAGCATATGATCAAAATCCGCATCTCCCAGTGAACATCTGGCACAGCTCAGGTCATCCCTATTGTAGACTGTATTCAGTCGATGCAGGGTAAGGTAGGTTCTGTGGAGAATATTAAATTGTAGCACCTTAAAGGCCGTGTTCCTGGAGACCTTTTTTGGGCTCGATAGGGCTTTCTGCCAGTCTTTGTCTGCCAACGGCCTTGCCAACAGTCCCTTCCATCTCCCCCTCAATGCAGGCATCGTTCGGGGCGAACGTTCTCTGATGGCAAGGTAAAGCCATCTTATCAAGTGTCCCGCGGAGCCCATCAGCATTCCATGACTTTATTAATTAATATGTTTGTTATGTGTGTGCGCTGTGGGAAGTTCTGTATTTTGTTGAACGAGGTATGTGTACACTTGATGTTTTAGGATCGAATTATTGTTTGCTCAAAGTTAGCCCTCTATATAGGCACACCAGAAGCATTGCGGAGCCTGGGTGACAGCTTTGATGTGAGTTTCGACATAGCACAACTACTTCTTTCTAAGTTAAGAAATATCTGTTCTCCAGCCATGGGAGGACCCTTGTCAACTCTACCATCTGGCATTATCTGGTAGCATAGCCAAGCTTGCTGGCTCATCATTAATAAACAGAACAGATTCTCTTTACAATCTATAAATACATATGTTGCACAAGTGCGGAACACTTACTCCGTTTGGGTATTGGGAATTATGCTTCATCTGCCTCCCTTCTAAAAGCTCTGCCTTAATAATTAAGTTTATAAAACAGCTTGCAAGTATTTCCCTGAATAGAATATATTTGTTATATTTGCATTTTTAGAGTATATTTTTGCTCATTGTTTCATATTGTATTTTAGGTTTGTTATATATTGTGTTTTAGGGTTGTTGTCGTAATGCATTGCAATAAACCAGGTAACCGAAATGGTGTTGCATACTGGACATCACCTACACACAAAGGGACTGATTCCAAGGGGAAAATTACATTTTATGCAGGTTTACTATTTTTTTGGTGTTCACAAACTATGAGTTTAATTTTATGACTAGTAATTTTACGAGTGCAGAGACTCTGTACATAAAAAGGTAGGCCTAGCCTATCTTTTTATGTCTGGCGTTCTCTGCCCCGACTGGGAAGTCTCCACAGTCATAAAATGACTATTAGTGAAATTACACTCATATTTTGTGAATACCAAATAAATAGTAAACTTAAATAAATATGTAAGCTTACCTTTGTGAATCAGGCCCAGACACTAAAAACAAAAACATAAAATGGCATTTAAATATAAGGCCAATAGATGGAACTGTCAAAACTGAACAAACTACAGGAACATGGGCTGCGTAGGAAGCAATTGTCTATCAGCTCTATTTTATCTGCATGATGACTGCAAATTCAAGAGCTGTGTCATTTTCATCAAGTCCTAATTTCTTAACAAAGCCTATTTTCACACAGTAAAGTGGTAATCTATCTGCTCATCCAACTATACACACACATTAATATTATATGTTGCTTTTCTTTGAAGCATGACTAAGGCATATTATAGTTTTCAAACTTGATCTCTGTGACTTTATACGCTAATGCTGACTTCAGTCACCCATGAATAAACAGATCAATGAAATAAAAATTACCAACGAACCATAGATCCTTGTGATATATTAAATAGCTAACATTTTCTTAATCTCCTTGACTTTCATCTATTATTTATCCATACTGACCTCTCTTCCATACTTTCAATTTCCCTTGCTCTGTTTTCCTCTTTCCATATCTCCTTAATATCTGCCATAACCTTTTTTCATTTCTCCATTGCTTCATCATTCTTCCTTTCTTTCTTTGTTCTTTACTACATTCACTTTTTCATTGTTGCCTCCCTCTATCCACCCTTATCTTTCTTTCTTCCTTTCTTCCTTTTTTCCTTCCTTCCATATTCATTCTTTCATTCCTTCAGTCCAGTCTTCCTACTGTTTTTCATTCATCCCATAACCTGTTCTTCTTTCTTTCTTTCTTTCTTTTTCTTTCTTTCTTCATTTTTCACACTTTATCTTTTTTTATTTCATTTTTTTTTTCTTTCTTTTCATATCCCACTTTTATAACTGTAAAGGCTGTACCAATGCAATTGATGTTTTCCTTATTTTAAAAAAAATTACAGCAGTAAACTAAATAATTATGCTTAGGAACTGTGGCATTAGTCCCTGTGATACACATTATTGTACTTAAGTTGAACCTTTAATATCAATGTATATGCCTTTCTTATATGCTCTGGAGCTTTATTTATTTGCATCTTTTTGGTATTTTCTATAGTGCAGACCTGATCTCAAAGGGTATTGGAGCACTTCCCAAATGACCTACGGGGAGAGAATAGCATTTATGCATCCAGAAAAATAAATAATATATGGGTTAAGTGGGAAGTATGAAAACACTAAGGGGCCTATTACTTGTGGTGATGCAGCGGTGGCATATCCAGCCGATTACAACTCGGGCAATCGGACCTCCAGGGGACCGCCTGCTCTGCCAGGGACCCGTCGCTCCCTAGTGTAGTAGTGGCGGTGAGAGGCTGCAAACCACTGCTTGCCATGAAAAGCCTGGCAGAGAGAAAACAAAGGGGGGCTTACAGGGCCCCCTGTGCCTCACACATATGTGGATGCACACAGGGGGGCACAGCATGTGCCCCCCTGTGTGCATGCACATAGGTTCCTGCACGTGCAGGAACATCATAGTCTGGTCCCATTTCGGTGCCTCTTTTACTGGCGGCGCCACCTTTAACAGAGGCACCGCCATGGGTGTGAGTTTCATCGGAGCGATGGCATGGCGGTTTGCACCGCTGCGCCACCGCTCTGATGAAAACACGTAATTGGGGCTTTAATAGCCATAGAAAATTAGTTACATTTTTGGGTGTTTCACTTTAATATCAATGTAAGAATATTATTGGTCAATACTATTATTTTTAAATATTGTGTTATCCAGAACATCATGGCATATAATATTGAGGTAAAATTACAGGTTTTTTTTAACAAATATTAATATTAATGATATTGTTTCCTTTAAAATCATTCTAATTAATGTTCAGTTTTTACTGAATTCTTTTTGTAAGTGCCATCTATATAATTGTTTTCCTTATTTTTTTAATGTTATAAATACACTTTTATAAAATCAAGTAGGAATTAATGTATTCATGTTATTAGTCTTTAGTGTAATTTATAATAACTATTTATACAAATTTAATTATATTTGCATTTATTTCTGCTATTATTCAATTACTGCATTTTTTTTTTTTAAGGATTATGGGGTTTGTAGGTGAATAGGGTAGAGAGTGTTTTACATTGAAAGAAATTAAATTCTGTGGGCCTTATTATGAAGCCGGGTGGGAAGCCATCCAACAGCTTGTTGGAGGCTTTCCGACCGACATCATAGGTTTCCGTCCGACCACCGTATTATGAAACTGGTGGTCGGAAGGAAACCCACAGGGGAATTCCACCCCGCTTCCGATGGACTCAAGGAGCCTGACGGGGCTTCGGTGGGACAGATAATACCCAAATGGAGGCAATGCCTGCTCAGGCAGCAGTCGGGATTATGATGTCCATTTCCCACAAACTTTCCATTTTGGCCTTTCAGACATGTACAGGCTGTTGGAAAAAGACTATGGGGGCCCCTAGCAGGGCCCCTGTACCCCCACAGCCTCCGCTATGACACCTGGGGGGCAACTGTGGTGCCCCCCAAACATCCATGCATTGTGTGGTGGTCACCGCATGGTGCCTGCCATACGGTCCATGGATGTTTTAAAAGTGTATTTTCACTATTGTGGCTTGTGCTGCAGCCCGCAGCACAAGCCACAATAAAAAGAATACACTTTCCGACCGTAATGAAGGCGGTTGCATTGTAATAGTGGAAGTGGGACCGCCGACTCCTTGTCGGACAGTCACGTTTTTGCAAGATGTCAGTCGGATACTAGTCCGACTGGCATTATAATCAGGGCCTATGTTAATAAGGTATGTACAAATGTATTATATGTTTTTATTATGTGTCATTTGATGTGGTTGCTGAGTTGGTTTTAGGTGAGATTAGATAGTTTTTTAATATCTAAAGAATTAGAATTATTTTTAATTCATTTAGGTAATGGTATTTACCAGGTGTAGTAAATACACCTCCCATTTTGTACCCAAATTGTTATCAGGGCCAAGAATGGTGCCAGTTTTTCCTAATTTTCGTGATAGAGTTGTGATTTTAGTAGTAAGTTATAGGCTCCAATTCACAAAGATAACTTTGCATGTGTAATTCTACTCACATCTAGTTCTATAACTACTCTTATTAGTAGTTCTATATTTACACCTTTTGCTTTTCACAATTTCTGAGTGGAGATCTACACTTACATATATAATTAAGAGTCAGAGCCTCTTCAAATGAGGGGGTGGAGGCTCCTATGACTGAATTCATAATTGTAAGGTTGCAATAATAACTTTACAGCGGTTTGAGGAAATCTTTGCCACCCACATAAAGGTCTTCTTCTAGGAAAATTAAATGACATTTAGTAAAGTTGATTTTGCTGATAAATAAATTAAATTAATTTGATGTTATATATGATTGTAAAGTAATTGTAAACAAATAATCATTTAGTTATAGAAAACCATACAACCTCCTTAAATGAACTTTGTATTCAGTTTTAAGTTAACCTAGTTGTACCAATATTTCTTTTTTTAATTATATTTGAAAAATACTGTAACATTACATTTTCCCACCCTCACTAAGTAAGCAGTGTGCCTGGAATGGTAAAAGGCTTCTGTCATTTTTCAGCTCGGCATGGATGACTCTTTCTAATCCCATACTTAAAGACTTTGCTGTAAAATGGCTAAATGCGTTGCCACTTTCCTAGTTCAATGAGGATGGCCCTGTTCTAATACTCTGCTAAAAAACTTTGCTTGAAAAAGAGAAACTTGAGTTTAGCAGATTTGAAGTGTGGTCCTGCTGAGTGTTCCATAATACAGACCTGCTGTGAATACAAAATAAAACCATATTTGAGTACTTCAGACAGGAATTCATTTTTTTAAATGTAAACTTCAGATAAATAATTTTATATGTATTTTATATATTTTACATTAATTAAAATTTAAGTTAATAGTGCTGTAGCATTTGCTTCTTTTGTTCTACATTTAAAATAAAGAAATGTAATTACTTCACATTTATATTTAACAGAAAAAGAGATTCCTACTTATTTTACTGGAGTTAACTAAACATTTTAAAATTTACTCTAGACGTTACCTTGAGGAGACCTTGCAGTTGGGCGGAGATCTCAGTATGGTAAAGTATTGATGACATTACTTTTGACATTGTTCATAACCCATAGTCATATACAGCATAGAGTTGCTGAGTGTAGATCGATAGTATAGAAATACCATAAGCCATGAAAAAAATTGTAATTGTGCATTTTAAAAGTTACATAGTGCATCATTTATAAATCATCAAAGTTTGGGGTGGAAGAAGTATTCCATGTAAAACAATCGCGAATGCGCATGCCAACAGGAATGCTCTGATTGGCTGGACGCAACCTGAACAGAAAGTTGCAGCCACCATTTTATTGATCGTGAATGGCTCCCAGGGCTGAAAAGTTCTGTAAAAGCTAACATAAGGGTTCAGAGTGGATGTACTCTGACTCCATGTTTAAGAAATGGGGGTGTTAGGGACACACATTATGGGGTCGATTCCGATCTCGGCCGGTAGGGCTCCGAATCGGATTCGGCTTTACCGGATCCGATTCGGACGCCCTGTTTCCGACCGAGTCGGACGTGCATCCGGGCGGCGAGTACGATCGCGAACGTGCGCGAAATCGCCGACCGACTGCGTTTGCGTGGACCCAACCGCTCCGACCGACTCGCCACGGACACGACTCGCACAGTGCAATGGAGACGTTCCCGGCTGGGTAAGTACGAGCGGCGCGCGAGCAGTCCGACCGACTCGCGCCGTCCGGCTCGAAAGAGCAGTCGGAGCCGCACTTTGGGGGTCCGTGTCGGACCCCCCTGTACGCCTAGCCGCGCGAGTCGCACACAGGGTGACCCATGCGTGTACGGCGTGAACCGCTTCGACGCTTACCCGCTATAGGGGGCGCCCTTGTTCGCCTCGCACCCATTGAGTCAATGGGAGCCCGCGTACGCGTTAGTGCGACCGGCTCCCATTGACTTCAATCGGAGTCCGACCGAATCCGAGTCCGATAGCATGCGAACGCATCATACTCGTCCGGTCGGACTGCTAGGGTCTGATTCGGTCGGAAATCTCTCCGGGTCCGGCTCGGTCGGAGAGATTTCCCTGCCCAAATCGGAATCGGCCCCTATGTGTTCAAAATTCATGCATACTGTTGGAAATATAAAACAAAATACATATATATATATATATATATATATATATATATATATATATATATACCAAAATTAATCCAAGTAACGCACTCTCAAAGTCTTGGATGCCAAGTAGGAAGCTCTTTATTGCTCGTTACGCGTTTCGACAATTACTGTCTTGATCACACAACGTCGTGTGATCAAGACAGTAATTGTTGAAACGCGTAACGAGCACAATAAGAGCTTCCTGCTTGGCATCCAAGACTTTGAGAGTGCGTTTACTGGATTAATTTTGGATAATAATGCCGGTTTTGGGCTTACCGGCAGCACGCACCACCTAACAATGGGCTCGTTCCCGGAATGACCCTTCTTCGTGGATCTAAATATATATATATATATATATATATATATATATATATATATATATATATATATATATATATATATATGTGTGCACACTAACCGGTGACTGTCACACACCTATGTACCTGCTCACATATTCACTCAGACACTCAACACCCATTCACATACCCACTCACACACTTATATATCCAGTCACATACCCACTCAGATACTGATGTACCCACTGCCATACACGCACTTACAAACTCACTTGGAGAGTGACGCACCCATGTGCAGACCCACTCAGACACTCATACACCCAATTACAGAACCATTATGACACTTATGCTTCCACTGATACACTTACTGATAGACAGACGCATTCAGACACGTATGCACCAATTCAGAGATCCAGTCACAGGCTCATGTACCCATTCACATGCATAGTCAGAGACTCCTACACCCACTCGCAGACCTATTCAGACACTCATGCACCCACTCAGAGACCCACTCGGATACTCACACACCCAGTCAGAGACTTATTCAGACATTCATGCATCGACTCACAGACCCACTTAGAGACTTAGAATTCTACTTACACACCCACTGAGACATTGATTGACTCAGTCACAGATCCAGTCTGAAAATCATGTACTGACTCCCAGAGCCAATGAGAGACTTATTCTTCCACTCATACATTCACTGATAGAGAGATGCACTCAGAGACTTATGCAGCCAGTGACACACTTACTGAAAGACCCATGAGTCTACTCTGATATCCGCTCATAGATTTATATATGCAGTTACAGACCCACTCAGAGACTTATGCGTGCACTCACATAATTGAGTGAATCATTAATACAGACTGTTATAGAGATATTGAGATATTGATAAATGTATTTATAGAGTTAATTAGATAGTAATTTATCTAGTGGGATGGTTAGAATTAGTAAGATAGTTATAATTGCTGAATGTGGAGGTGGCTATTGAATTCCTGCTTTTGCTTTGCATTTTCGCGATGTACCCACAGTGATCACGATTACAGACATAATCATAATCTCCGGTGTCACAGCGAAAACAGAAAATAGGTTTTAGAGATGGTTTTTATAGAAATTCTCTAGAAAAACATGATTTTAGAGAACACTGTAAGAAACCCCTAGTGTGTAAAATACTGTAATATGGGTGGATATATGTGTTTTAGACTTTATAGAAAAGGCATGATTGTTGCGGTTAATGATGTCATCGTCACGTCCCGAATAAACAGGAAAACGGAAAATAGTTCTGAAAGATGGGTCTTTTAAAAATGTATGAGTTTAAACATGTTTTGAACAAAGTATGTATGTAGTAATATGTGTAGTGCAATGTTCAGAATTGTTTTTTTACATTTTATTTTTGGATGTGTTGGTGGTCATTGAATGTCTGCTTTTGTTTTCCATTTTTGCGATGTATCCACGGGGATTGCAACATCGTCGAGAAGAGCCCCAAAAACTAGAAAAACAAGATCTTTTCGAGGAAAATTAGCAATATTTTGGGTACTAGGGAGGCTCTGACAAGTGTTGTTGCATTGGTTGTGTGTATATGGCTGCTACACATAAGACCGGATGCAGAGTTTCAGGTTACTTAGAAACACCCTATTGCCTTTGTCTGTAAAGTGCACTCCATCATTTCTATCAATTCCATGTGCGCCAAAACGTAGATTGTTGTTGTAGATACAGTCCATGCAAAGGTCTCTAAGGAATGCAGAAACAGTTTTATTAATATGTTTCCTAGCTTTGTCAATCTGTGGACAGAACTGGTTTAACCACTTCCATTTCTTTCTTTGGCATATATTAGAGTACACCAAGACTGTGTGAGTGAAAAACGACATCAGTTCTGCAAAGGTTTCTTTCATTAGGATTTCCAGCCCTACCCTCGTCAATGTGCCTAGGTCATTACCACCACAGTGCACAATCATGAAGTGAGGAGCTTGGGAATCCACAATGGATTTAACCAAAGCCAGCAACTGATGAAACTTTAACTCTCTCTCTTGCCAAACCAAGTAATCTGCACATTTGGCAAATCCAAGTCCCTGTCAATACCTCTCTTTTTTCAGCCTCTTTAGCCCAATAGATACAACTGTGGCTCACAATCCATACTCTAAGCATTTTGAAGTGAAGGAGCAATAGTAGTCAGGAGAAGGCTGGAGCTGAATGAGGTAATTTCCAAAGGTAAAGCAGTTAAAATGGAGGTGTTTTTTTTCCAAAGATATATTTCATTGGATGCTGTCGGCATGAAAGTGAATAAAATATGTAGTGTGTTGGATGCCTTAGCAAGAAGTCTTATTATTGGCTGTTGTTTTAAAAACAAAATGCAATACAGACATGGATATGCTTTGAATCTGTGGAGTAAACCACACCTGGTGCATCTCATTTGGAAGTAGCATGTTCCTTCTAGAATGTGCTGTGAACTTGTGACCTACTGACTGGTTCCACTGTGTTGCTAGGTACACTGAGCTAAGAGTGTATTGGGGGGGAAGGTGTTAAAGAAACAGAACATTTTTTAAAAAGTTGCAGAGGGATGACACAATTTATGTAATGGCAGGCTTTAATTTCCAACTTGGGACTATGTAACAAACTGTTGTTTAGTTTTTTTTTTCAATGAAGCTAGATATAGGTTTGAACTCCCATTTTTTTCGTGATTTCTCTGCGATCATCGCGAATACATTGCGAACACACATAAATATGAAATTTATTTTGTATGAGAGGGAAAGGGTTAACAGATACTAGCCATTCACAAGTGGGGAGAGTGTAGTCTAAAATGAAAGACATGATTTCATTTGCTGCCTTTCTCATGATCACAAAGTGCAAAGTTGAAGAGATTGCCATTTTATGGTTGCTTTGATTGAGAGTGGTCTATCATTCTTGTGCTTAGTTTTTACAAATCCCAACAGTGTCAAAACTATCCACAAAGAGCTAAAACAACAATATAATCTACAAACTGAATTCACTGGTATGTACATAACTTTTTAATCCTTTATAACAAAAAATTACATTAGAAATGAAGATGTATGTGGGAGTTTGATAAAAAAGAGTTTAACAGTGATATGAAAACATATATTAGATTAATTGTATCTATTAGAGGGTATGTGTTTAAGGGGTTAGTGGTGAATGTTTTGGGAAGTAAGAGAAAACGAATTAGTGCCTCTATATTACATTGTGTAATTTTTGAAAAATAACAGTTTGGTATTGTGGAACATTGCAATGAGGAACTAAGAATGTTTTAAATGTCTAAACATCATGTGCAGAATAGATACATTTGTTATTTGCATTCTGGGAGTTGTAGTACTTTTAGTAACATTATTAAACAGGAGTAGTGTAGTCACGAATAACAGATGAGAACATGTTGTCCACAGGAAAACGAATTCGAAAGAAGTAATACTTGTTAGGTATGTATTGAGAAGTGTTTGTCAATGTGGTTTTTAACTTATATGACCGCTTCGCATATGATTAGATGGTGAGATATGGTTCTTGTGGTTGCACACAGCTATATATATGGTGGGACTTTTGAGTTTACTTAAAGATGCAGAGAGGTATATATTTTTGGAAAGATGGCTTGAATGTATACATCTATTAAACCGTTCGGTGCGTCAGATGTGCGGGAGCCGTCTGACGCAAAAGTGCTCATGTGCATTGGACGGCTCCTGCACGTCTGACGCCATGGCACTGGAAATCCCTCTGGTGCGGGCACCAGAGGGATTTCCTTCCCCCCCCCAACAGCCTCGGGAGCTGGGAAAGAGCTTCCCCAGCTCCCGAGGCTGTGCCCTTGGTTTCTCTGAAATGACGATCAGTGCGCAGATCGCGCTGGGTTCATTTCAAAGAAACCAAAACTGAAATGAGCCGATCATTTCAGTTTCATTTTTAACATGCTTGTGGGGCTATCTCAGCCCCTCCAGCATGTAGAAAGACAGGAGAGCTATCATTGGAAAGGGGAGAATCTCACCCTTCCAATGGTACCTCTCCCTAGTGTGTTCACTGCTTGGGGATTGCCCCAGGAGGGCAATCCCCAAGCCGGGATCTACCCACTGGACACCAGGGAGGGGGGAGCGGCCCCTTGGGCAAGGGCCTTTGCTCCCCCCAATTGTCTTCTGGATTAATCAGTCTTTCTGCCCCCCTGGGGGGCAGATAGGGGCAATAGCCCCCAATCTACCCCCCTGGAGGGGCAGAAAGTGCACTAGGCACTATGGATTTTGTTCTAGCACATTTTGGGGTGGGGGCTGCCTAAGATGGGCATGCCAATGCCCCTGCCCCCACAAAATTCAACAGTCTTTCTGCCCCCCTGGGAGGCAGATGGGGCAAAAGCCCCTGATCTGCCCCCCCCTGGGGTGGGCAGAAAGCACACTAGGCAATTCTTTTAATGTATATAGGGGTGGGGGGTCCTCAAAATGGGGAATGCCAATGCCCCCACCCCCCAAAAATAATTCCACAGCTTTCTCAGCCCCCCCAGGAGGCAGATGGGAGAAATAGCCCCTGGCTTGCCCCAAGGGGGGGGGCAGAAAGCCAACTAAGCACCAGGGATTTTTTTTATACCTAGGGGTGCGGTTGCCCAAAATGGGCATGCCAATGCCCCCAGCCCCCCAAAAAATTGCCACAGCCTTTCTGCCTCCCCTGGGAGGCATATGAGGGCAATAGCCCCCAATATGCCCCCCTGGGGGTGTAGATAGTACACTAGGCACCAGGGATTTCTATTTTATGTATATAGGGGTGGGGGCTGCCCAAAATGGGCATGCCAATGCCCACACCCCCCAAATAAAATTCCACAGTCTTTCTCACCCCCACCAGGAGGCAGATGGGGGAAATAGCCCCTGGCTTGCCCCAAGGGCGGCAGAAAGCCCACTAGTCACCAGGGATAGTTTTTGTTTTTATACTTATTTACATGCCCATTTTGGCCAGCCCCACTACCCCAAAGAATTGCCAGAGTTTTTCTGCCTCCCCCAGGAGGAAGATGGGGGCAATAGCCCAAAGCCCACTAGTCACCAGGGATTATGTTTTTTTTATATGTAGAGGTGGGGGCTGCCCAGAATGGGCATGCCAGTGCCCCTACCCCCCAAAAAACATTGTCACAGACTTTCTGCCCCCCAGGAGGCATATTGGGCAATAGCACCCTTATTTGCCCCCCCGGGAGGCAGAAATCCCACTAGGCACCAGGGATTATGTTTTTTATAATACGTAGGAGTGGGTGCTGCCCGAATGGGCATGCCAATGCCCCCACCCCCCATGAAAATTAGCCAAAGTCTTTCTGCCTCCCCAGGGAGGCAGATGGGGCAAAAGTCCCTGATCTGCCCCCGGGGGCAGAAAGCCCACTAGGCACCAGGGATTTTATTGTTTTTTTATACGTATGGGTGGGGGCTATCGAGAATGGGCCTGCTAATGCCCCCAAACCCACGCCCAAAAAAGTCTTTCTGTCCCCCTGGAAGGCAGACCAGGGTGTAGAAAGTCCACTTGGCACCAGGGATATGTTTATGGGCATGCAGGTGAGAATCCCCATAGGCAAGGGGCGCTCCCTTTTTTTAGGCACACATTTTGGCTGTTTCAGTGATATTTTTAGTCTCATCTGCACCCAAGCGGGGGCAGAAAACCACTAGAAACCAGGGAGAGTTTGTGTGTGTGTAAACTGGAGTTTGGCTGATGCTCTGCGCGTGCTGACCATAGGCTGGCATTTTGCTGTTGGTATGTGTGGACCTGCACTTGGCTAATGGTTTGGGTGGACTATGCGCTTGATGACAGTGTGTGTAGATTGGCACTTGCCTGGTGGTGTGAGTGGAGTAGTGCTTGGCCGGTGGTGTATGTAGACTGGTGCTTGGCTGGTTGTGTGCATGGATGGTGCTTGGCTGCAGGCTCGGACTGGCTGTAGCAGGCACTGGGAATTTCCCCAGTGGGCTGGAGGGGTGGGGGCTGGTTTTATGGCTGTGGGGGCCAGTTTTGTCACTTGGAGCTGGTTTTGCAGCAGTGCTGCAATATCGGCCCCCCGTAACAAAAGCGGTAGCGGTGCTGTTTTACTAGCATGCCCTCACTCCCAGGGATGGTCGAGCAGCAATCTGACAGGCTGGTTGCTGTTCTTAGTCTGCCCTGTTTGGCTGGCGGAGTGCGGGTATGGCGCTTGGCTGGCAGAGTGCGTGGGTGGCACTTGGCTGGCAGTGTGCATGGATGGCATTTGGCTGGTGGTATATGTTGATGGCGCATTGGCTGGCGGTGTGCATGGTTGGCCCTTGGCTGGTGGTGTGTGTGGATGGCGCTTAGCTGGTGGTGTGCATGGATAGTGGTGTGCATGTACTCACTCTAGGCTGGTGATGTAGCTTGCATGGATCCCCCAGAGTTTACTTACCCAGAATCCCCTGCAAACCTCAAATGTATTTACAAAGTCACATTTTTCTCACATTTCTGTGTGGATAAGCTGTAGGATCACCGCACAGGTTCAAATTTCCTATCACCCAGAATTCCCTTGGTCTCCTGAGAAAAATGACACCTCACTTGTGTGGGTGCCCAAAGTAGCGTCAGCCTAAAAACGTATAAACAAACTGCCCTTTTGGACCTGCTTTGGGCCCCCCCTCTCAATTTCTACACGTTTTTGGCCCTTCTGTGTAATAGACACTTGGCCCATCCACACAAGTAAGGTATCATTTTTATCAGGAAACTGAGGGGAATGGTGATTGGTAGTAAATTTGAGCCGTGCAATTATCCCACAAGTTCCCCACACAGATATTAGAGGAAAATGTGACTTTTTAGCACAATTTGAGGTTTGCAGTGGATTCTGGGAAGGAAAATGTGGAGGGATCAATGCAAGCCACACCTCCCTGGACTCCCAAGGGTGTCTAGTTTTCATAAATGTCTGGGTTTTTTAGGTTCCCCTAGATGTCTGCAAACCTGGGACCAAAAACAGAGGTGCCCACCTAGCTATCACAAAACAAACTGGTTTTGCAAGGAGGGGAACCTGCGTTTTTGGGCCCGGGCTCGGCAACAGTCTAGAGAAACCTACTAAACCCAGACATTTCTGAAAACTAGACACCTGGGGGAGTCCAGGGAGGTATGTCTTGCATGGATCCCCCAAAGTTTACCTACCCAAAATCCCCTGCAAACCTCAAATTCAGCTGAAAAAAAATCACATTTTTCTCAGCTTTCTGTGTGGGATAGATGTTAGATCACCGGGTTGACATAAATTCCCCACCACCCAGCATTCCCCCAGGTCTCCAAATAAAAATGGCACCTAACTTGTGTGAGTGGGCCAAGTACCCGCGGCAGGGATGCGCCCAAAACGTATTGTGGAGACATCAAAATTAACAATCACAAAACGACCTGGTTTTGCAAGGGGGGACACCTGGGTCTTTGGCCCGGGCTCGGCAGTTTTTGTGTATAGGTGTACTAAGTTTCCCTAGGTGCCAGCAGCGCTGGGGTTCAAATTCCACAGCTAGGCACATTACAAAAAAAGGGACAGTTTTCACTGATGTGATGTGTCTACGTTGTGTTTTGGGCCGTTTCCTGTCGCGGGCATTAAGCCTACCCACACAAGTGAGGTGCATTTTTAGCGGGAGACTTCAGGGAATGCTGGGTGGGTGGGAATTGGTGGATCCACACAGATTCTAGAACTTTCCATCACAGAAATGTGAGGAAAATGTGTTTTTTTTTACAAAGTTTGAGGTGTGCATGGGATTCTGGGTAACCGAACCTGGTAAGAGCCACACAAGTCACCCCATCATAGATTTCCCTGGGTGTCTAGTTTTTCAAAAATGTATAGGTTTGCTAGGTTTCCCTTGTTGCCAGCAGCGCTAGTGTACAAAATCCACAGCTAGGCACATTGCAAAAAAAGGGTCAGTTTTCACTGGAAAAATGTGATGTGTCCACATTGCGTGTTGGGCCATTTCCTTGTCGCGGGCACTAGGCCTACCTACACAAGTGAGGTACCATTTTTATTGGGAGACATTGGGGGATGCTGGGTAGGTGAAAGTTTGAGGATCCATGCAGATTCCTGAACTTTCCATAACAGAAATGTGAGAAAAATGTGTTTTTTTTTACAAAGTTTGAGGTTTGCAAGAGATTCTGGGTAACAGAACCTGTTGAGAGCCACACAAGTCAACCCATCCTGGATTCCCCTGGGTGTCTAGTTTTCAAAAATGCATAGATTTGCTAGGTTTCCCTAAGTGCCGGCTGAGCTAGGGTTCAAAATCCACAGCTAGGCACATTGCAAAAATAGGGTCAGTTTACTGAGGAAAAATATGATGTGTCCATGATACGTTTTGGGCCGTTTCCTGTCACGGGCACTAGGCCTACCCACACAAGTGAGGTACCATTTTTATCGGGAGACTTAGGGGAATGTGGGGTGCATGGAAGTTTGTGGATCCATGCAATTTCCTGAACTTTCCATCACAGAAATATGAGGAAAATGTGGTTTTGTTGACAAAGTTTGAGGTTTGCAAGGGATTCTGGGTAACAGAACTTGGTGAGAGTCACACAAGTCACCCCATCCTAGATTTCCCTGGGTATCTAGTTTTAAAAAATGCATAGGTTTGCTAGGTTTCCCTATGTGCCGGCTGAGCTAGGGTTCACAATCCAAAGCTAGGCACATTGCAAAAAACTGTCAGTTTTCAGTAGAAAAATGTGATGTGTCCACGTTGCGTTTTGAGCCATTTCCTGTCGCGGTCACTAAGCCTACCCACACAAGTGAGGTACCATTTTTATTGGCAGACTTTGGGGAATGCATGGTGGGTGGAAGTTTGTGGATGAACGCAGATTCCAGAACTTTCCATCACAGAAATATGAAGAAAATGTGGTTTGTTTGACAAAGTTTGAGGTTTGCAAGGGATTCTGGGTAACAGAACCTGGTGAGAGCCACACAAGTCACCCCATCATGGATTCCCCTGGGTGTCAAGTTTTTAAAAATTTACAGGTTTCCTAGGTTTCCCCAGGTGCCGGCTGAGCTAGGGTCCGAAATCCACAGCTAGTCACATTGCGGAAAATGGTCAGTTTTCACTGGAAAAATGTGATGTGTCCAAGTTGCCTTTTGGGCCGTTTCCTGTCACGGGCATTAGGCCTACCCACAAAAGTGAGGTACCATTTTTATCGGGAGACTTTTGGAAATGTGGAGTGGTTGGAAGTTTGTGAATCCATGCAAATTCCAGAACTTTCCATCACAGAACTGTGAGGAAAATATGTTTTTTAGACAATCTTTTGAGGTTTGCAAGGGATTCTGGGTAACAGAACCTGGTGAGAGCCACATAAGTCACCCCATGCTAGATTTCCCTTTGTATCTAGTTTTTAAAAATGTATAGGGCTGCTAGGTTTCCCTAGGTGCCAGATGAGCTAGGGTTCAAAATCCACAGCTAGGCACATTGCAAAAAGAGTGTCAGTTTTCACAGGAGAAATGTGCTGTGTCCATGTTGCATGTTGGGCCGTTTCCTGTAACAGGCACTAGGCCTACCTACACAAGTGAGGTAGCATTTTTCTCGGGAGACTTAGGGCAATACAGAATAGTAGAACAAGTGTTATTATCAATTGACTTTCTTTGCATTTCTGCCTTCCAAATGTAAAATATTTTGTAAAAAAGAATTCATTTTGAAAAATGACCTCTAATTCACATGCTTGCATGGATACCTACAATTTTGGAGATGTGCAAATAACCAATGCTTCTAAACTCTATATTTTATTCCAATTTCAGAAATATATCGGTTCCCTTGGTGCATCTTTTTCACTCTTTATATTTTACCAAATGAATTGCTAGATACCCGGTACACAATGAAAAATCATTGCAAGTTGCAGCTCAGTTATTGGCTCTGGGTTCCTCAGGTTCTTGTTGAACCTACAAATCCTATATATCCCTACAACCAGAAGGGTCCAGCAGATGTAACAGTATATTGCTTTCAAAATCTGTCATACTTAGAAGAAGTTACAGGTGAAAACGTTGGCACAAATGGCTGTTTTTTTCAACTCATTTTCAATATTTCTTATTTCAACTGTTAGTTTTTATAAAAAAAAATCATGAAAGATCTACACAAATGACCCCTTGCTAAATTCAGAATTGATAGCTTTTTAGAAATGTATAGCTTTCTGGGATGCATTATTGCTTTCACGCTCTTTTCTACCACTAACTGGAAGGAGGTTGAAAGCACAAAAAGTAGCAAAAATAGACTATGTCCCAGTAAAATGCCAAAACTGTGTAGAAAATGTTGTTCTGCCTGTCCCTGAAAGCTGGGAAGATGGTGATTTCAGCACCACAAACCCTTTGTTGATACCATTTTCAGGGGAAAAAACAGACGCTTTCTTCTGCAACACTTTTCCCCAATTTAAAAAAAAAACTCAAAATGTACCTGTACTTGGCTAATTTCTTGGTCCCCACCAGGGGTATCCACAAACCCTGGGTACCTTTAAAATCCTCTTGATGTTAGAAGAAACGGACGCAAATGTGGACAAAAAGTTACACGGCCTAAGCACAAACGATCTCAAATAGCCCAAAAAATGCTTAGCACGGGGGGGGGGGGAAGCTTAGCAGCGAAAGGGTTAAGAAATCGCATATATATTTACATGGTGATCTATGTTTAGTGAGGCTGATAACAATTTCATGTATATGGTGAGGGTGGTGTTTTTTCTTTAAACATGGTTTGTTTAAAATTGAGGAGGATTAATAGTGCACAATGCCTTGAGAGTTCTTCTGCTAGCTTCATTTGGAGTGTAACTTTTGTTTGAGAAATGCTGAATATCTGTTTTAGAAGCAGAAGAAGTATTTGAAAAATTATGTAGGTATACCACTCACAAAAGGTTTTGTACTTTGAAAAATGTAAAAAATGTGTTTTGCATGCATGCTCAGTAACACAGCAATGTATGGTCTTAGAGAGCCATGTATGCAATTATAAATCAAGTGTGATATCTTCATTGCCAAAAATACAAAATGTTAAAAAAAATAATGTAAAAGCCAGTTGGAAAAAAAATAAGAAGAAAAAGCTTCTTGTCAGAACCGCCTTTTGTGGTTAAAAAAAGTTAAACTGTATGTCTGTGTATTTATAAAGAGGAGTGGTTGTATAAGTGTATGTCTGAGTGTGTTAGTGGCTGTATGTATGACTGTGTGAGTGGCTGTTTGGTTGAGTGAGCGGGTTTGTGAGTGGTCATATAGGAGATTGAGTGATTCTGTGACTGGCTGTATGTTTGGGTGAATGGTTGTGTCAGTGGCTGTATGGGTGAGTGATTACCTATATAAGTGGCTGTATGAGTGAGTGACAGTCTGTGTGAGTGGCCTTATGGAAAACTGAGTGGTTGTGAGAGTGGCTGTATGGGTTAGTGAATAGTTTTGTGACTGCTTGTATGGGTGAATGAGTGCCTGTGTGAGTGACTATATGGGTGAATGAGTGCCTGTGTAAGTAGCTGCATGGATGAGTGATTGGCTTTGTGAGTGACCATATGGGAGAGTAAGTGGTTCTGGGAGTGGCTGTATGGGTGAATGAATGGTTGTGTGAGTGGCTCTATGGGTAAGTGAATGTTGTGTGAGTAGTTTAATGGCTGAGTGAGTACCTGGAGGAGTGGTTGTATGGGGGAGTGAGCACTAGTGTGACTGGCTGTTCGGATAAGTGAGTGGGTGTGTGAGGGGCTGTATGGATGAGTGAGTGGGTGTGGTTGCATAGGTGAGTGAATACCTGTGTGAGTGGTTGCATTGATGAGTGAGTAGCCATATGGAGAATTAGTGGTCGTGGAACTGCCATTATGGGTGACTGAATTGTTGTTTGAGTGGCTGTGTGGGTGAGTTAGTGCCTATGTGAATGTCTGTATGGGTGAGTGATCGAGTGAGTGTGTGAGCAGCTATATAGCAGAGTTAGTGGTTGTGTGAGTGGTTGTATGGGTGAGTGAATGGTTGTGGGAGTGGCTCTATATGTAAGTGAATGCCTCTGTGGGTGACTCAGTGGATATATCAGTGACTGTATGGGTGAGTGAGTGAGTGTTTGAGTGCTTGTATGAGTGATTGAGAGGGTGCATGATTGGCTGTATGGGTGAGTTAGTACCTGTGTGAGTGGCTGTTTGTTTTATGGAATGGGTGTGTGAGTGGCTTTATGGGAAAGTGACTGGTTGTGTGGCTGGCTGTGTAGGTGAGTGAATGGTTGTGTCAGTGGCTCTATGGGTGAGTGAGTAATTGCATCAGTGGTGTATGGTTGACTGAGTGTGTGTATTAGTGACTGTATGGGAGAGTTAGTGGATATATGAATAACTGTATAGGTGAGTTAGTGGCTGTGTGAGTAACTGCGAGTGAGCGTCTGTGTGTGTCAGTAGATGTATAGGTGAGAGTTGGTACATAAGTGGCTGTATGGGTGTGTGAGAGGGTGCATGAGTGGCTATATGGGTGTGTTACTGGTTGTGTCATTAACTGTATAGGTGAATCAGTGGCTGTGTAAATAACTGTGCAAGTGAGTGAATGGGTGTGTCAGTGTCTGTATTTGTGAGAGATTGGGTGCATGAGTGGCTGTATGGGTTCATGAGAGGGTGTGTGAGTGGCCGTATGAGTGAGTGAGTATGTGTGTGAGCGACTGTGCAGGAGAGGAAGTGCATGTGCAAGTGGTTGTATGGGTGACTGAATAATTGTTTCAGTGAGTGTATGAGTGAGGAAGTGGGTGTGTTAGTGAGTGCATGGGTGAGTGACTGCTTGCGTTAGTGACTGTATGGTTGAGTACATGTGAAAGTGCCTGTATGGGTGAGTGAGTGGGTTTTATCTAGCTGTATGGATGACAGAATGGGTATGTCAGTGGTCCTATGTCTGACTGAGAAGGTGGATGAGTTGGACTATGAGTGAGCGAGTGGGTGTGTGAGTGGTTGTCTGGGTGAGTGAGTAGGTGTTGAGTGGCTGAATCGCAGAATATGTATGTGTGTGAGTAGCTGTATGGGTGAGTGACTGCTAGTACCTGAGGCTGTACGACTGAGTTAATGGGTGTGTTAGTGGCTGTATGAGTGAGTGAGTGAGTGTGTGTATAATTAACTGTATGGGTGAGTGTGTGCTAGTGTCAGTGGCTGTAAGAATTAGTGAGTATCTGTGTGAGTGGCTATATGGGGCTGACCACTACTGTGAGGGACTGTATGGGTCAGTGACTGCTAGTGGGAGTGGCTGTATGAGTTAGTGAGGGTCACTACTAATATCGACCTCCAAAATTATCTTCACAAAAATATCAGCAACCTATATTTCATTAAAAAAATACACAAATGTCACTGAAAGAGTATTGTCATAAAAACCATCGATATCACTAATACCAAACACACAAATATTGTGTACATAAATATCGTCAATATTAAATAAACATAGAACATAATAAAAATATCAAAACTACAAATAACGACTACTTAAATATCATACAAACACATAAAAATTACCTCTACAAAGCATTAAATTTCACATTTAGTACATAAAAACAAATATAAAAAAGTCGCTCATATAAATAAATACATTATCCTTAAATAAATCACATTTCTACAATTCTAAAAACCACTTCACATTTAAAAAAACTACATTACTTACTAAAAAACAAAATAGCATGTATAAACATAACACATTTAAAGAAATATTTCTTAAATGAATTAAATTATATTCCACATAAAATAAAGACTTATATTTAAATAAATAAACATTTAAAGCCACATATACCTTTAAACAAAATTAAATAGCATTTTCCAAATAAATACACAACTGGCAAAACAATTAAACAGACGCTACGAAAACCAATAAAAAAATCTACAACAACAACAACTAGCAAAAGCCTAATACCAATGAAATTAACAATATAAAAGATGCCAAAAATTACAAACAAACTACCTCTAAAGAGGAGAATGTAATTCAAGGTGCAAACTTTGGCCTCCAGAACAGCGGGTGAGATAGGCCCACATTATCTGAAGCGGAGGCTGCAGAAATATCGCCAGACAAGGGTCCTAAGATCTGCTCAACAGGAACTGCTCGTGATTCCATGTTTTGCAAAGGCCAGGATTGGCGGTAGAGCATTTGCAGTAAAGACCGCTGCCTTATGGAACTCCATGCCAGTACACATTAAGAAAGGCCACTTCTGAACCGCTTTTCAGAAAGGCACTGAAAACCTGGCTCTTTGGCCTACGCTAGATCTCCACACAAGACAGGGAGTCCTCACCTGTTGCACCTGTGACTAGCGCCGGGACACTTCCATTGGAGGTAGCCGTGCACTCTATAAGCTGTAATAATAATAATAATAATAATAAAACTGCAGACACTGGAGAAGAATAAACTCTGCCGGCTATCTACCAGAATGCAGCAGCTTTAAAGAAATATTTCACACAACAACTTAAGAAAGTAAGTATATTCTTTAATTTATTGCAACACCTAACTAAGGCCCTAATTACGTTGCGGATCGGACGAGCGTCCGACCGGCATTATTGCAGTAAAGGGACCGGCCGACAGGTAGTCGGCAGTCACAACCACCAAATTAGGATTTTTCTGCCGTGGAGGCAGTCGGAAATATGCCTCTTTGCTTTGAGGCTTGTGCTGCGGCCCAGAAAAGGGCCGCAGCACAAGCCCCAATTCCAAAAGGCATGTTTTTAAAGATTCCTGCACCCTGTGGCAGGCATCTCATGGCGCCTGCCACATGGGACATGGATGTTTGTGGGGGCACCTGTTGTGCCCCATTGGCCTCATAGCTAAGGCCGCGGAGGGACTGGAGCCCTGTAAGGGGCCCTCAAATTCCATTGCTGACAGCCTTTCAGTGGCTGTCAGAAATGGACTTTGTACCTGAGCAGGCACCACCCTCATTGTAGGGATAACATTCCGACTGCTGGGCGACGGGCTCAAGGATGCAGCAGTTGGTCCCTCACCCATGCGGTTGGACTGATCACATTGTAATGCGGCGGTCTGACCGCTGCTTCAGATGTCGGTGGGACCGACATGCCATCGATGTCGGTCCCACCAATATCGTAATGAGGCCCTAAATTAAAATGAATTACAATATAAAATAAATTAATTAATTAATATTTTTGTTTCTATACATTTTTTCTTCTCAACAGACTATCCCAATTTCAGTCAACCCAACTTGACAGAACAACAAAAAAAACTAAATATCAAAAGTATACTTTAAAAGCAAGCTAACACACAAGTAAAAAAATCTAAAACAACCTCACCCTTACCCCCAAAAGCAACATACTATTTGTAAACAAAATAACTAAACATTTTTTTACTTTAACAGGAAAAAACAGCAAACTGAAAACAAGAAAAAACATCAGACAAGTTTTCAACAAACCAAGAAATTAATTGCACACCAGATATGTAAGTTTATTAACAAATACAAAATGTAACATGTAAAAAATGAATATAACATATTTAACTATTTATACATATATATTTAATTACACTACAATTAAGAAAATGACAGAAGTTGCAAAATGTATCTCTTCACAAAAAGCCAGACTTTTGCAATGCTATGTGGGGTACACATACCGCCAAGGGAAAACTCCTGCTAACCACATTAATTGAAAATGTACCAAATATTACTCAAATGCTTGCTATGGGAGGGCAAAACTATAGAAACAATTGTTATAAGTGTTAAAAAACATAACCACTCCCCTAACGTGATTGAAATTGAAGATAGAGATGTGCTAAAAAATATTAAAGAAGCAAGCACTAGCTCCCAACAACCAAAAACTGAAATTCTAAAAGACATTTTGCCCCATGTCCCAGAGTACATAACTGGTCAGTTACCTGCCATGCCAACTTTAAAACAACAAATTTCAAGAACCAAAAAGGCCATCACTCATACACCACCAGCCCCAAAAACATTCAGGCCCAAATTATGATGTCAGGCAGATGGGGGGGGAGGGGGGCGTGGCCTGCAGCCAATGGGGAAGGACGTGAGCTGAGGAGCTCCTACCGCTGCCTCCCCGAAAGCAATTATCCTGACCCCCAGACGTGGCGGGGGAGCTGCAACTCATGCCGCGGGACGCCGGAAAGTGCCTACGCAGCACAGCAGAGCCCTGAAGTGCCGATGACACTGAGATCTGGGGCAAAATCGTGATTTGTCGGCCTGGCAAGTTCATGAGCAAAATGGCGGCGGTGCTGTGACTGCTGCTGCCGTACTGCCCTGCACTGCTGGCGGACACACAAGACCAGGTGGTGACGTCCACACTGCTCGGCGGGGCCCTGCGGAAAAAGCCTGCACAGGACAGGGGAGCCCTGAAGTGCCGCTGACACTGGGATCTGGGGCAAAATCGTAATTTGTCGGCCTGGCGAATTCATGAGCAAAATGACGGCCGTGTTGTGACTGCCGCTGCCGCTCATGCCCTGCACAGCTGGCGGACACACAAGACCAGGCGGCGACGTCCACCCTGATCGGCGGAGCCCTGCAGTTCCCCACGGAGGAGGTGAGGGCATGGGACATATTATAATCTGCCCAATTACACTGAGCCGCTGTTGCATTAGCGGGGACGGTGACAAAATGGTGCCCGCGCCCATGCCGCGGGCGCCCTGAAGCGGCTACTGCAGCAGACAGGAGACCGGCTGCGGCGGTTCACACCTGGCCCCCCTGGTGAGCCTGGAGGCTCGTGAATACCGGCGTGGCGCTGGGATTTACAGCGGAGATTGTGGTGTACCTGCACTTGAGCGGCACCTGATAGTACAAGCAAACCAGCAGTGGTGCCTGATCTGGTGGAGGCAGCAGTAAGATGGCGCCTGTATCCTGGCCAACTGTATGAGCAACTAGCGGCAGGTTGCCGATCCACATTAGAGGAGCTCACTCGGCCATTGCGTCGCACCATATGAACAGTGAGTAGAGGTGCGAGGCGGGAGTGTGCTGAAGTGCGTGCGAAGAGGCCTGACAGCGGGCGGCGGCAGATAGCCGATCTACATCAGAGGAGTGCACCCGGCCATTGTGCAGTACCATATGACCTGTGAGTAGAGGTGTGAGGCGGGGGGATGCCGAAGTGAGTGCGAAGAGGCCTGACAGCAGGCGGAGTGTAGGAGTCCACCCGAGCGGGAGCGGCCTCCATTGCCACACTATAGAGGGCTGTGAGAAGCTGGGCACTGTGAGAAGGCGAGGACCACTGTCCTTCTATGGGGAGATGTGGCACTGCACCCCTGTAAAGCGCTGAGGATGAACGGGACTGCTTCCCATTAACTGTGCCAACGATCCCCCTGACGAAGGCCCCCTGAGGGGCAGCAGAGCCCGCAAGTGCGAGAGATCGGTAGGGCCGGAGCTCCCGTTTAAGAAAAAGCACACGCATTAACTAGAGCCCTCAGACCCCTGCCAAGTGGGTGAGTTCCAAGAGACCCTGCTATTTCACACAAAGCCCTGCATTCCTCGGGCGGCTCCCTGTGCGCCTTACCCCTGCTGGAGAACTAGGCCTGGAGGGATCGACCCACACCTCGCAGGTGGCCCAATCCTATGATACCTAGCCTGCTTGGCATCAGCGAAGAGACGTCTTGTGCGGGAGACGATGCTGAGCACCTCTGAAGGAGTGGTGCTTAATACACTGCTGATCTGATCAGGTCGTTGGCTGAGCACTGAGTGAGGCTCCAGGCGGTGGCGGAATCCGACCGCAAGCGCAGGTCTACATCTGGCTGAGGGGCAGATCAACGGCGGCATCTCATCCACCGCCGCACAAGAGGAAAGGTGGTCTGTGAGCTACCCACGCAGAGCCAGAGAAGGTTGGCGGAGGTGAGAGAGTCAGGCCCTCACTGGCGAGGGGTGTGTCCAGAACCTAGTGCGACAGTACCACATCTGTCTCCCGGTAAAGGAACTGGCCTGCAGGATCCAGGTGGCAGCGTCCCTGACCCTACCGGGGAACGCAGCCAAGTGCCCCTGGGGGGGGAGTTGTTGAGGACTAGAAGCTTCCTGTTGGCTCCTGGTCACCTAGCGGATTACTGAGAGGGCCAGACTTAATCTGCCCGCAACGCAATACGGCATACCAGCGCGTATCTGTGTCTGACAGCAAGGCACCAATTGTAACGCTACCAAAATTGGAGAACACAGAAGAAGAGAGGATTCGCTGTCCTCAACATGGATACCCCAGGTGCTCAGACAGATGACGAGGACGAAACCCTGGAGACAGGGCGTGACCCAACCCCCCGGGAACCCACCCTGATAGATGTCATGCAGGTGATAACGGCCTCCAGTGCTAGAGGGGAAAATCGACGCCATCGGTACAGATCTCACCCTGCTAAAAGTTGACCACCGCAAGCTCAAGGACAGAGTGGCCATTCACGAAAAAGAACTAGGTGGCCTTCCGGAGACAGTGCACAGATCTTGAAGCTAAAGTAAAAGTGCTGGAAATGCGGGCCGAAGACAGTGAAGGGCGATCCCGCAGGAACAATATCCATGTCATTGGAGTGCCAGAAAAACGAGAAGGGGTTAACATGGTGCGCTTCTTGGAAGACTGGATCCGAGCGGAAGTAGCTCCGGAGGGGTTATCTCCCTTCTATGCGCTGGAACAAGCGCACACGGTACCGGCTAAACCACCAAAACCAGGAGCTCCTCCATGACCAATAGTGGCATGCCTGTTGCACCTTCGGGACAGGGATCACATCCTACAGAGAGCCCGCCAAAAACAAGGTCTGCAAATCAATAACAATGCCATCATGATCTTCCCAGACTTCACAAGAGAGGACCAACGGAGCAGAGCATCCTTTACAACTGTCAAACCAAAGTTACGCCAACTACACTTGCCCTACGCCATGCTATTCCCCGCTTGACTTCGACTGGCAGACCCTGTGGGAACACGTTTCATTCACACACCCCAAGAGGCATGGGACTGGCTCGAAACACTCAGTGCGGCATCTCATCATGCCTCTGCTCCGAACTCTCCGCAGCTGAGTCCTCACAACGCTAAAGTTGGATCCAATGCCCCGTCGCCCAGAGAACTTAGCCTGGAATGCCGCAGAGCACTGCAGGCGGTAGCGACTCATAGCCAGAAAAGCCCCAGCCCTTCCTTGAGCGGAAGTGGCCGTCACACAGGAAGATCCGAAACGACTCCGGACCACAGCGACAATGATAGCCTAGGCACAGACTTACCTCAGGTTACACCCCATACTGCAGACGATCTCATGTGATGTCTGTGCCGCGGCGACAGGAGCAGAAGATACCAGCGACCAGACATATCTCTATCTCTGAGGGACTTCTCACAGGGCTGATTGTATTCCGCACTGTGCTGTTGGCCTCGGCCGCCAGGTCTGGGGGTTATTATATTGTGATGTCTGATTCATATGCTGGGGGGGCGGTGGAGCGGGGTCCTAGAACCGAGACTGTGGGTTGACCACCCCTTCAACTGTCACTAGATGATGACATGGTTTAGCACTGTTTGGATGGGGGCTTGTTCTCCGGTACCTGTCCTGGGGAGGGGGAGTTGGGGTTGTTCAATCAGTTGGGAATTGTTTTGGGGAACCAGGCGTGTCACGGGGGAAGGATTTTTTAATGGTTGCTGGATCATACCACGACAATGGGACCCCCACTAGGTTTGAAGTGCATCTCGTGGAATGTGAGGGGTATGCACTCAATGGTCCGACGTCATAACATCCATTCCTATTTGGTTCGCAGAGGTATTCAGATAGCATTCCTTCAGGAACCCATATATTGGCAAAGGAAGGTTCGGCATTGCAGCGCCACTGGAGGGGTCAAGCGTTTTATACCACTCACTCCGCATTTGCATGGGGGGTTTTAATATGGATAAGAGCAGGTATCCCGTTCCAGTGCACACGTCAGTTTATAGACCCAGAGGGTAGATATGTGGTAGTGTCAGGGAAGCTGGATGGCAGGGACCTCACGCTAGGAAGCATATATGGCCCCAATTCGGACCAACCAGCCTTTTTCTCCCACCTCTCTAGGAAACTGGCGCCTGTCCTTACGGGCTCGATCTTGCTGGGAGGCGACTTCAATTGCATAGCGGATATCACGCTAGACCGTTCTCACCCCCCACTCCCTGATGCACCCGCACACAAGCTAGCAGAAGTTAGTTACCGTTGGCAACAGAAATGGGGCTTGATAGATTCCTGGAGGGCGCAACACCCTGTGGCCAGGGATTACTCCTTCTTCTCAGCTCTGCACGAACTACAGGTCAGGCTGGACACCATATTGTGCTCCCCGGATGTCCATGAGGGGATTTGCAGTAGCGAATACCTCACGCGGACGCTCTCCGATCACAACCCTCTGCTAGTGAGCTTGCAATGGTCCCACGCGTGACCCAAGATCCCCAACTGGCGCCTGCGCCCCGAGGCGTTAGAAGACCAAGCTTTTCAGGCAGCAATAAGGTCGGCTATTACTAACTACTTCCATGATAACGAGGGCACTGGCACTTCCTCATTAGTGGAATGGGACGCATGTAAAACAGTCATTAGGGGGAGGTGCATCTCAGAGATGATGGGAATCAGGGAAACGATACTTCAGGACATAGAGAGAGCTGACCAGACACTGCGCGACCTGGAAAGGGATAGGCCTGAGAAGCCAGACAAACACCAGGAGCT
The DNA here is from genome assembly GCA_963921515.1 of Calotriton arnoldi. Classification (NCBI taxonomy): domain Eukaryota; kingdom Metazoa; phylum Chordata; class Amphibia; order Caudata; family Salamandridae; genus Calotriton; species Calotriton arnoldi. Next base: position 121,458 of record CAWUFW010019192.1, read on the forward strand.
CTTAGACGCCAGAGAGGCTGTGGCAGTACAAGTCGAGCGGCTACGCTGCTTCGACTACAAAAAATACATAACCCGCGCACACTCGGAAAGGGACAAGTTGGGGACCCTACTGGCTTGGTTAGCCAACCCGGCCAGGAGAGGCTCAGTGATACTGGAGCTTAGAGACCGACATGGGGTAGCAAGGTATAATCAGCAGGGAATCAATGACCTGTTCCTTGCCTACTATACTGACCTCTACAGTAGTCAGCTGGCGCCTACGGAGGAGGAACTACATGAATTCACGTGGGATGTCGAGCTACCACCTGCAGACGAAGACACAGCAGACTTGCTCGGGAAGGCAATCGAAGTAGGAGAGGTATGGGGAGCTATCAAAAGTATGGCCCGAAACAGAACTCCAGGCACAGATGGCCTCCCAATCGAATTCTACCTAGCATACATTGATATATTGGCCCCCAGGTTAGTACAGTTATATAGCGACGCCAAGCGAGCTGGCCAACTGCCCGTGTCTACTAGTGAGGCGGTTATCGTACTGCTGCTCAAACCGGCATGGGATAAAACGCATACTGCCCGTTATCCATGCTCAATTTGGACTATAAAATACTTAGCAAGATTTTGGCTACCCGCTTTCTTCCTTATATGACTGCCCTGATACACAAAGATCAATCCGGGTTTATCCCCACCAGAAACACAGCGCGTAATGTGCGGCGCCTTCTGAGAGTCCTAGAAGCGGACTCTTACAATACTGACACAGCGACGGTCTTTGCCGTCGATATAGAAAAAGCATTTGACAGCCTAGAGTGGCCTTACCTGTTTCATGTGATGAGGAAAATGGGGCTGGGTGATGATTTTGTGAGCTGGACGGCTCTCCTATATTCTGACTCCACTGCCAGAATTAAAACTGGTGGACTCATCATAGAGGCCTGTAAAGTTGGGAGGGGAACGCGTCGGGGTGCCCCCTCTCCCCCCTGCTGTTTGCTCTGGCAATGGAGCCATTGGCAGCACGGGCCAGATCGGGGCGCGCCTATCAAGGGCTCAATGTCCATGGGCAGACCCACCACATAGCGCTGTATGCAGATGACCTTTTGCTCTTTCTGGCGGACTCGAGGATGGAGCTTGTTGGAGCGAAACATCTGCTTCAGGTACTCAGCAGAGTCGCAGGACTCAAAGTGATCTGGACAAAATCTTGCCTGTTCCCTACGAAAAGGGGCAGAATAGTCCCACGAGAATCGGAGGGGGTGACCTGGGAGGACAGATGCCTGACATACCTGGGCACGCAAATATATCATGACAAAGATGACATCTGGAGGGTAACATAGGGAAGGCCATAAGGGGGACGAAAGGTAACTTGGACTTCTGGGGCTCGTTGCCGCTATCGGTTGCGGGCCGCGTGGCACTGCTTAAAATGATCACACTGCCACGTTTACTCTACTACTTCGGAACTTTGCCGATTTGGATCCCAGCAAAGTACTTTGTCCAGCTCCGATCGATGATTACAGGGTTCCTTTGGGGTACCAGCAGACGTAGAGTAGCTCTGACTACTCTATAGCAACCGAGGACGGAGGGAGGCCTAGCAGTTCCTGACTATGAGGCCTATTATTTAGCAGCGCAATTGCAATGGCTTAAGCAATGGGTAGCGCACAGTACTAGGGGGGCAGAGGAACAGAGAGAAGAAGTTGGGTCCCCACACATACTATCCCGCATAGTCCTGCGGCTTCCTGTCGGGACCGCAACCCTCACCATGGAGCTCAGCACGGCACGAAAGTGCTAGAACAGATACTTGCGAAGGGCTAAAATCAGACGCCCTTGTGCACCGGAAACCCCATTACTCATGTGTAAGGCCTTGCCACATGGTGGCAATTGGCAGAGGTTGGGGATCTTGACGGAACAAGGGTTGGCCAGTATAGGAGACCTGTATGAGGAGGGAACCCTGATCCCATTCAATGATCTACAAGCTCGTTATGATCTACCCGGGGGGGATTTCCTGTTGTATACCGCACTTACTGCGGCTATCCAAAAGCACTGGGGGGGAAGGTCTCAATGAACCAAAAGCATCACAGGGTTGCCAATACATGGTAATGGCAGCAGGCACATGCAAAGCAGTGACATGCCTATACAGGCGAATATCATCAGAAGCTTTACTTCCCCTGACAGAATTGAAGCTCAAATGGGAGGCTGACCCTGGGGAGGATATCCCGGAGAAAACTTGGGGGGAGTTGGTGGAGAGAGCCTGGAAGAGCACCCGGAACGCAAGGTTCCAATTAGTACACTTCTATATCCTACACAGAGCATACCTCACCCCGGAAAAGCTCAATAAGTATTTCCCAACCAACTCAGCGACTTGTCCGCGTTGCAATGCAGCAGGCGCAGATTTTAAACACATGTTTTGGGGCTGCCCATTCCTAGACAGCTACTGGGAGGACTTAACAACGGTACTGACCGAAGTCACGGATAGGGAGCTAGAGCCGATCCTGAAACACTGCATCCTACACTGGTTCCCCCACACGTCCAAGAATAAAATCACAAGTAAGTTTCTAGATTTGGGTTTACTACTGGCCAAGAGAAATATCACCATGGACTGGAAAGCGAAGCAGGGTCCAAGCATAGCACGATGGAAAGCAGAACTCCTTAAATGGGCCGAATGTGAAGGGGTGATCAGGCTGCAGGTAGCGAAGCGGACGGGGAGCGAGAAGGCGCTGGAGGCGGCGAGGGCTTGGGAGGCACTAGTTGTAGCACTCAAATCCCCTGATAGCAGTAAAGACGGCACCTCCATAGGAGACCCCACAGCAGACACAGGTTAATCTACGGGCAGAAGCAGGGCTCCTGGGGCCTGGGTTCCCACTACTGGAGAATGCATTGAGACACCTCCCTGTGACGGGATCCCTTACAGTAATACCGCAATCAGTGTTGCTGCCCTACTTGGTATGAGGGTATGCCACACATTGTTGACCTGGACCTAAGTGACACGCCCGGGGGGAGGGTAGTTAGGGGGGTAGTTAGGAGATGGGTGGCTGCAGTTGCAGCGGGAACTGATTACAAGCACTTATGCAGAGCTGAGTATTCATTGTGTTAATCCAGCATTTCAAACAAACTATTACCTTGTGTGTTATGTACTGCCCTACTTGTAATTTGAATAGCTTGATTGCAAAATGTCTGTTTGACAAGGTCGTGAAATCACGGCCTCTACACCTTGTATGAAACTCAATAAAGTCTGTTTTAAAAAAAAATGATGTCAGGCAGATTTGAGTTTGCCCGACACCATAGGTCACGGTTCCGAACACCCTATTACAATGCGACCACAAATTCCCATTTCCCTATGGGAGCTTGTGCAGTGGCCGTAAACTGGCTGCAGCACAAGCTCCCATAGAGAAATGGGAGTTCCTGTACATCCCTGCACTGCGTGGCAGGCACCTCACAGTGCCTGCCACACAGTGCAGTAATTTACAGTCATTTACCCAACCGGAGGCCAAGGAGGGATGGGGGCCATGCTAGGGGCCCCCAAAGTCACTTTCCGAGAGGCTTTTCATGTCGGAAAGCCCGACATGAAAATCCTGTCGGAAACCGGCATCATAATCCCAACGGCGGAAACGCCGTCCGTAGTGGATAATGTGCGGCCTCCGACTGAGCCTGTCAGTCCGACCGGCTGGTTTAAACTCCGACCACCTACATTGTAATTTGCTGATCGGACTTTAAACTGAGTATGACGGTCAGAAAGTCTCCGACCTGCGGTCAAAGACTTTCCGACTGACATCCAAATGAGCCCCTCCGTGAGGTAGAAATTCCACCAGGAGTCGCAATAACACACAAAGAGGAACAATTCCTTTTATATGACAATAAATGTCATGAAAAAATAATTATTATCATTGCTACACCTATACGCCATTACCTGTCAGTGGCGCAGCGCAGAGGGCCTATATCATATGCAAGCCTGGACCGCCACGGTCCGCCGAGCAAATTATGACTTTTCCCTTTGCGAGAATTTTCATGGCAGGCTCACCACCATAAAAAGACTGGTGGAGGGGAAATGCCTCCGCCACCATGGAGATGCATTTGGGGGGCACTACATGTCCCCCCTGTTTGTATACACCCCAAGTTCCAGGGCGGCATGGACTGTGAAGTCTGGAACTTCTTTTGCCTTCCCATTGAGGAGCCTGTTTTCAGGGCGCCACCATGGGAACGCAAAAGAAAAGACAGGAAAAGCCCGCCAGACACAAGTTTTACTCGTAATCTGGCAGGCGACTCCTGCACAGCTTTACCAGTACTGAGCTGGCGGAGAGCCAGGGCAGCGCCGCCAAAGTCATACTCGGCCCCTTAGACCACAATAATCCGTAACACAACTACTCTAAAACTAACCTGTAAATTAAGAAATAATTTACCATACATTAAAAAACATATCAACCTAACTTCTATACATTTTTTAAAAATATCAAAATAGTAATATTATGTCAAAAAAAAGTTATATAATATTTCAATAATATTTGACATAATAAAAATATTTTTAACAATAAGAAAATAATACAAATCAATTACATTAAAATCAATAGAAAGTAACAAACCAAAGCTAATATAAGTCCCCACAGATATTATATAATATCAGACATTACAACTAACCCTGGGCGTAAAACTCTGCTGCGCTCGTGGAGTTTGCGGATTTTTGGCAACTCTGCGTTCCACGTAGAACGCGGAGTTACCGAAAACTCCGCGCTCTGCAACGGAACAGAGGTTTTTTTGTGTTTGCGCACGCTGGAGCGACTTACCGGGATGCCTGCGATCCCTGACAAGATTTCCCAACCGTTCGCGAGTGCCACGAGAAATGGTAGCCGGCCGTTGGTCCCGCGACGGTGTGCGATCGCGAACACGTCATTCGGGCGCACCATCGAACTTCCGGCTGAAGTTTTGTGAAGATCGCGATCCCGAACATGCAGAATTTGCAATCTGGAGAAGAATCTCTCTTGAGCAGCATCAAAACCTTCTCAAAATGATGATTTGGATTAAAAAAACTCCTCAGATTGACATTTGGCTGTACTTTTTTGTGCAAGGAGACCTTTTTATTTTTTTATTTTTATTTTTAAGAGGAAGGAAGTGCCCCAGTGAACTTCCTGCTCTTGTCCAGCAGGCTCCTCCCAGTGCTTTCTCCATCTCCTGTTCACTTTTCATTTAGATTTGGAGCTGAAAGGATCCCTCTTTGTGTCTGCTGCATCATATATCATTGGATTTAAGGACGTTTGGATTTGAGATTTCACAAGTAAGTTGGACAATTGGTGTTGTTTGTTTGATTGGGGCATTGCACCTATATTTTTTTGTACTTTTCATTGTTTTTTTTTTAATGTATTGTGGTAGGCGGCCTGTAGTTTCAGTAGGGGCCTAGTTCAAGTTGTTTCTTTGTATGTAATTTTTCTTCTAGTCTTCTTTTATAAAGGAAACATATTGCAAAGTTCACTACATTTTCTCCCACTTTTGAAATCAATTTTCAATATTTATTTAATTCACTGGCCCAGTAGTCTGCCAATAGGCCTTTCAGCTAGTAGGCCCAAAGCTACTCATGGGTGCATGAAACAACTGTTTCTGTGGTGTCTGTTGAATTTAAACATAATTTAGGGCATGGATGGCATTGGATTGAAATTCAAAATGTTTTTTGGGGGGTTTCACTTTTTTTCATGTGTGTTAAATAAATGCCTTTGTCAGATGTGTGTGGTTGTTGTGTAACTTGCAAACCTTTTTTAGCCCTGTGGATTTTCGTTTTTGCCATTGTTGTATTAAAGCTGTGTTGTTTAGCATGCCTACTTTGTCTGGCCAGTGGGTGAGTGTGTTTGTTTGTAATAGTGGGCCAGCATTTGCCTTGGCTGAGCCTCTCCGTGTGGCCAGAGGCCATTTTGTGAAATCTGTGTCCATAATAGGCCTGCTTGAGTTCATTGTTTTCTGGGCCTCCTGCTTGTTGTTGTTATTGTGAGTGACCATGTGGCTGGCGGCCATTTTGTGGTGGTGGTAGTGCTTTTGCCATAGACCTGCATGTCTTCTTTCCTTTGTTCCTCTTGGCTTATTGCTTCTTGTTGTGGCTGGTGGCCATTTTGTGAAGGCAGTCAGTGTGCACTGATTTTGTCATGGGCCTGCATTGTCTGTCTTCCTTTTCTTGTTGTTGTCTTCCCTTTCTTGTTGTTGTGGCCTGCCTGGCCATGTGGCTGGCGGACATTTCGTGAAGGCAACCAGTGTGCTTTTGCCATAAGACTGCATTGTCTGTCTTCACCTTCTTGTTGTTGTGGCCTGCCTGGCCATGTGGCTGGCGGCCATTTTGTTAAGGCAGCCAGTGTGCTTTTGCCATAGGCCTGCATTGTCTGTCTGCCCTTTCTTGTTGCTGTGCCCTGGCCATGTGGCTGGCGGCCATTTTGTGAAGGGGCAGCCAGTGCGCTTCTGCATTAGGCCTGTAAGCCTTCTTTGTGGTGGCCATGCCTTCTTGCTGGTTGTTGTTTTGCAAAATTTGCATGCAAATTTTTCTTCTTTTATGTTTTATCTAGCAAAAAATGTAGCACAGTTGTTGTATATACAGTTATTGCCACGAGCCAGCTACTATGATGGCGCGTGACAGTACTGGCACGTGAATCATCTGCACGAGAGCAGGTATTATGATGTAACACCCTTTCCCCTCTTTCCATTGGTTCCCCCCCTCCTCACATTCCAACTTACCGTTTAACGTTCTCAGCTGGCAGTTATTCCCTGAGCTGCTGGACTGACCGGACGTGTTTGGGGCTCTGCATTAAAACTTGAAGAAAGGTATTCCATCACCTCAGTATTTTCATTACAAAGTGGCGACGAGTGAACTAGCCCCTTCACGTCGTACACATACGTCTGCCGCCGAATATACAGATTTAGCGGACCTGACAGCGCACTCATCCTCTCCTTGAATCCAGTGAGAGATTCGGAGAAGAAAACTGACGGTATCTTTAACCAACGATTAAGGTGTCCCTGAAGTGGCGTGTGCGCGGTGCATCTAATGAAGAACTTTGTGCCATCTGTAGGCACCCAGCGGTGAGATCTGTATTGCGCATGATTGCTGAGGGAGAGATGTTTTATCCACGAGTGTGCGCATTGAAATGATGACGTATGAAGTCATACGTCAGCGGTGACTCGCCTCAAGCTTAACTGCACAACGTGCGCCACCGGCATAAGGATAAAACGTAAACGAGCGTGAGGCGGCCATTTAAAAAAAAAAATACTTAGGCTCACAATCTCACTCGCTCGCAACACCTGCTGCGTGTGCCTGTTCGGTGACATGCACACCAATAAATAGCTATAAAGATAAAAGTGCAAGTTTTTAGTGCATGGTAACGATGTTATGCACAAAATGAAAAATTTATGCAGGGAAAAAATTACTTCACGTTTATCATCAAAAATTAATTGTGGTCACCATTTTTCAGCGTACTAATCTGTACAGCATCAGTGACTCACGCACATAACTTGCACATCGCACGGTGATGTGCACACCTTTCTAAAGTTATAAAATATACAATTTAAAGACTCTTTTGTTGTTATAAAAAAAAAAAATTGAATTACTTCAGATTATCAAAAGCACATTGAACATTCTTTAGCTTAAAATATCCACGCACGATGTGTGCTTTAAGTTCATTAAATCTGTCGCAACCACAACCATTTCTTCCAATCAAAGGAGAACCTTGCATACCTTGGAAAGAGTGAAGGGAATACTTTTGTAATTACATAGAAACTGTGGATGATGAGGATTTCACACCAGACAAAAAGAAAAAAGTTTTATTATATTGCTTAGGTCCAGGTGGTCTGAAAACCTACAACCAAATAGAAAAAAAAGCTAGGGATGGTGATGACGTATTCCAACATGCTCTTGATGACTTAGATGCACATTTCTCACCCATTGTATGTGTAGCGGTCGATCGTTATAGATTTTTCCAAAGAAAAAGGAAAAAATGAAAGTATTGATGAATATGTTTCTGCTCTAAATGCCTTAGCCTTAACGTGTAGATTTGGTCACTTAAAGGAGGAGTTCACACGTGATCAGATCATAATGCACGCAAGCAATTCCAACATTCAAGACAAACTTTGGGTTAATGGAGAATCTCCATTGAAAGAAGTTGTCGCTCTTGTTAAAAAAGCAGAACTCACTGGTAGGTGTGCTAAAGCCGTTTTAGAAGAAACCACTGAAGTAAAATTAGTAAACACAACTAATACCATTAAAAACAAAGCCAAAGAAAATAAGAATAGGAACAACTTTAATGTAGATCACAACAAAAAGTACAATGAAGGAAAATTGTACATGAAGAAAACCAGTGAAGATACTGATAGGAAATGTTACCGCTGCGGATCGACGTTTCATCTTGCTAATTTTGATAAGTGTCCTGCCAGATTCCAAAAATGTACTTCGTGTGGTATAATAGGACACTTTGCAAAAGTATGTAAAAAGAAAGTGTACAAACGTGGTAGGTCTGTTCAACATATACAAGATGACAATCCTGCAAAATCTAATGAATCGGAAGAATCAGAATCAGATTGCATTAAATATGTATTTTCAATTGAGTATGTTAGATGTAAATCCTACAAAAGTCAAGAAACCTATTTGTGGAATCAAAATGGGTGGTGTGTTAATGAACATTGTAGCAGATTCAGGCTCTCCATTTACAATTGTTAATGAGAACATATGGAAACAACATTTTGTAGATAAAGTGGGAGTTTCTCTTGAAAAATCAAATGTGATTGCAAAGAGTTACACTGGAGACAATATTGAATTTATTGGTACTCGTGATCTAGAATTTGAGTTAAAAAATAGGAAAGCTATTTGCAAACTGTTCGTGGCGAAGAAAGGACCTTCCGTCCTTGGTTGGAACGACCATGCTGATTTAGGCATCATACTTGATCCAAACAGTACGAATCCAGTCATGTCCATGGATGATAACAATGTATTCAATTACAACATCCTCAAAGAATATCCCAAAGTTTTTCAGGTAAAGTGGGCCTACTAAAAAATGTTCAACATAAAATCGAATTAAAAGAAAATGCTGTATCCTGCGTGCACAAAGTCAGACATGTGCAATTATCAATCAGAGACGATGTTCAGAAAGAACTCATCAGACTAGTTAATAATGGAGTCATAGAGAAGGTAGGATCTGCTGAATGGGTTTCCCCCTTAGTTGTAGTTAAACGTCCCAATGGCAAAATCAGACTTTGTATAGATCTGAGAGACCTCAATAAGAATATAATTGTTGAACAATTTCCACTGCCAAGAATTAATGAAATGTTTAGTGTAACTAAGGACATGAAACTGTTTTCCACTATAGACTTGAAGTCTGCTTATCATCAAGTACCATTGCATGATGACAGTAAAAAGTACACTACTTTCATTACACCGTTTGGTTGCTATCGCTACACTCGGGTACCATTTGGGTTGGCTTCTGCTGCAGCGCTCTTTCAAAGGATAATGTCATCGATCTTTGAAGGTACTGTTGGCATAAAGTTCTTCCAGGATGATATCCCAGTGATGGGCAGTGACAAAACAGAACACAATGCACATTTAAGACAAGTATTTGAAATTTTAAAAGAAAATGGTTTGACTGTGGAACCTGGCAAAAATGCAAATTTGAACAAAAAGAAGTCATATACCTAGGTCATTGTATCACTCAAGATGGTATTAAACCCAAACAAGGTCTTGTTGAACCTATAATCAGATCACCCTGTCCCACTAGTAAAGATGACGTGAAGGCATTCCTTGGTTTAACTGAATATTATTCTAAGTTTATACACAATTTTGCAGAAAAAACGTACCACATTCGCCAATTACTCAAAAATAAAGTAAAATTCAGTTGGCCTGTGTTGTGCCAGAATGCGTTTGATAACATTAAAAAAGATATAAGTAATGCACCTTTTCTTAAAGGTTTTGATCCTGAAGCAAAAATTATCATCACTACAGATGGCAGCAACAAAGGACTTGGGGCAGTTCTTTCACAGAAAGACTCTGACAAAAATGAATGGGTGGTAGCTTTCGCCTCCCGATCTCTAACCTCTGCTGAAGAAAGATATTCAGTGATTGAGCGCCAAATGCTTGCATGTTCATGGGCTCTTAACTACTTCAGAGTTTACATTTGGGGTTATAATGTCCTATTACGCACAGATCACAAACCACTCATTAAAATCCTTTCCACAGCAGGATTACAAAACACATCTCCAAGACTAAGTAAAATGTCAGTAAAGTTACTTGATTACAATTATACAGTGGAATATTGGCCTGGTGTTAAGAACAAAGTCTCAGATTTTCTCAGTAGATTACCATTACTCAATACGGAAGTCAAAGAGGATCTGGAGGATGATGATAAAGTAGCACTACTTTTTGTGAAGGTTTAAATGGCATCTCAAATGAAGAATGGAAAGAACACATGAGGAAGGATCTCACATTACAAAATATTTGCAAATACATAAATAGCCATTGGCCAGATAAAAAAACCTTGAAAATGAAGTTAGAATTTTTTGGGAACTCAGAAACGAGTTAAGTGTGGGAAACACACTTAAACAATAAAAAATCTCAAACTGTGTCATATTGGTCACCTTGGCATTTCCAGAACGAAACAAAGAATTAAAGGTAACTATTGGTGGCCTGGAATTGACAAACAAATAGAAGTCATGATCAGAGACTGTGTGAGCTGCAATGACAGACAAAAGTCTGAAAATTTATAAAGTTTCTTTAAATCCTATAGAATGTCCCAGTATGCCTTGAGAAAGAATAGGTTTGGACATAACAGGACCGATTGAAGGTCACAATGGTGTCATCAAATACATATTAGTTGTTGTGGACCACTTTTCCAAATGGCCAGAGATCAAAATTGTTCAAAATGCTGATAGTTCAAGTGTCATATAATTTCTGGACAAACTCTTCATGAGTGAGGGGTTACCCATATGCATCTTAACAGACAATGGATCACAATTAACATCTGATGCATTCAAATCGTTTCTTGAAAGGAATTGTATAACTCACAACACTACTTCTCTATACCATCCTGAAGGAAACTGACTCGTTGAACGCTTCAACAGGGTCATAAAAGGCAGCATACAACTATCCAGAAATAGCAACCTCAATTGGGAAGAAGAGATTTTTAAGCTCATATGGGCATACAGAATCACACCCTGTGTCAGCACAAGCGAATCTCCATTTGTACTCATGAGAAGTAGACAACCCATCAGCATAGACTTAGGGTGGATGCCAGCTTCCAAACAAGTTGAATGGTCACCTGTAACCATTAGGAATGACATAGCCAAAGCACAATTGTGTTATAAAGAATGGTACGATAATAGACATGGAGTAAAAGTACAGTCATTTAAATTTGGTGATTTTGTTAAAGTTTGTCTTGAAAAAAGTTAAGAAAGGAGAGAGTAAATTCACAAACCCACTACGCATTTGTAAGTTGTTTAACAATGCCGCCAAACTCAGTGATTGCAAAGTTTGGCATATGAACAGATTAGCAAAATGCTCTGTGTATGGAAAGCAATCCTAGTTTGATCAACCATTTAAGGACAGTGGTAATAAGGATTTATGGGTTGATTATGATGAGCCAGAAAATGCACCCAGTTCCACGAATTCAAGTAATGGTATGTTTTGTAATGATAATGCCTCTAATGTTGATGATGTTCCATCTTCTTGTGAGCCTACTGATCATCTCACACCTGATCTTAGGGGTGTAGAGGAATCACACTTTGATTCAGATGCTGCAGGTGCCAGTCATGGTATCACAGGAAGATTCGGTAGAGTCATTAACAAACCTAAAAAATGTAATGACTTTGTATGTTAATAACATTTCACCTCCTGCAATGTTTTAGGAGAGGAAGATGTGTTCTATATACAGTTACTGCCACGAGCCAGCTACTATGATGGCCCGTGACAGTACTGGCACGTGAATCACCTGCACAAGAGCAGGTATTATGATGTAACACCCTTTTCCCTGTTTCCATTGGTTCCCCCCTCCTCACATTCCAACTTACCGTTTAACGTCCTCAGCTGGCAGTTACTCCCTGAGCTGCTGGACTGACCGGACGTGTTTGGGGCTCTGCATTAAAACTTGAAGAAAGGTATTCCATCACCTCAGTCTCTTCATTACAACAGTTCACTACATTTTCTAATAAATTTGCAATATTATTGATTTGAATTGATTTGATTCACTATGTGGCCTAGTCTGCCAATGGGTTTTCCAACCAATAGGCCCAGGCCAGAGCTACTCATGGGTGCATGAAACAACTGTTTCTGTGGCGTCTGTTGAATTTAAACATCATTTAGGGCATGGATGGCATTGGAATGAAATGCAAAATGTGGGGTTTTTTAAACTTTTTTTCATGTGTGTTAAATAAATGCCTTTGTTGGATGTGTGTGGTTGTTGTGTAACTTGCAAACCTTTTTTAGCCCTGTGGATTTCCGTTTTTGGCATTATTGTATTAAAAGCTGTGTTGTGTGGCCAGTGTGTGAGTGTGTTTGTTTGTAATAGTGGGCCAGCATTTGCCTTGGCTGAGCCTCTCTGTGTGGCCAAAGGCCATTTTGTAAAGTCTGTGTCCATAATAGGCCTGCTTGAGTTCATTGTTTTCCAGGCCTCCTGCTTGTTGTTGTGAGTGACCATGTGGCTGGTAGCCATTTTGTGGTGGTGGTAGTGCTTTTGCCATAGACCTCCATGTCTTCTTTCCTTTGTTCCTCTTGGCTTACTGCTTCTTGTTATGTCCTGGCTGGCCATGTGGCTAGTGGCCATTTTGTGAAGGCAGCCAGTGTGCGTTTGCATAGGCTTGCATTGTCTGTCTTCCCTTTCTTGTTGTTATGGCCTGGCTATGTGGCTGGCGGCCATTTTGTGAAGGCAGCCAGTGTGCTTCTGCATTAGGCCTGCATGTCTTTCTCTTTCCTTTCAAACTCTTGGCTTACTGCTTCTATCCTTTGTCAGCTGCAGCTCCGTGAATGCTGAATCCCACGTGATGCACAATGCCAAACAGGGTCTGTTACATTTGAATTTTTGTTGTTGTTCTTCTTCTTTCCTATCCTTCCTCAGTGTACTATACACTAGTATACCAACCATTAAAGCTCTTGTTTTTGTCAGTCTCACAAATGTCTACACTGCATTGTTATGTTTTTCTTAAATAACTGAGGTAATACATTTAATAATAATATTAATAAGTGTGACCACACACAAAGTTATATATTATATGTATTTGTTTGTACTAGTAGTAATTGAACCACAACAATGAATACCACGTTTCACTGATGTTCTTCTTGCTTCTTTGCTTTTAGGTGCACAAAAGAGGAGAGTACCAATTGTACTGCCAGACAGAAGTCCTGCTGCGCACGACGTCACATGACGTGTGACCACAGACATCTCTTCAACTTGTGCCACTGCATCCTGCTGACATCTGAAGAAGATGGCCCCAAAGAAAGGTGCCAGGTCCTCCAGTACAAAGAAAGTTGCCAGTGAGAAGAAGGCACTGCCACTTACCAAGATCTTTTTTGGGAAACCAAAAATTGCGCCTGCAGCAGCGGTGTCTGGGGAGCAAGCTGGGAGCAGCACCCCCCCATCAGTGAACCCACCCCACCAACCTAGGCCCAAGCCCATGTCTGTCTCAGAGGCAGCCAGTCTAATCACGACAACGCCGACGAGCAGTGATGTTGAAATTGACTTATCGTTATCACAAAGTAATACCCAATCAATGCAGGGAACTGAGATAAGTGGACAACAACAGCCACAACCTTCCCCAATAGTAGTTGATTCTCCTGAAGTAGGGGCAGTTCTGGAGATAGAGCTTCCTGCAGAGGAAGAAGAGCAAGCCACTCTTTCAGACGATCCATTGTCTTCCAGATCCCCAGCAAGGAAAAGGAGGGTTAGTCCATCAACTTCTTCTGCAAGCCCCCCTTCTAATGTTCTAGACGCCACTTGGATCCCACCACATCAGTCTGAGAGTGAGACACGCCACAAGATAAGGCTAGGGAAAAGGAAGGTTCCAGACAGCCTTAGAGTTATGGAGGTAGATGTAGAAGAGGAGGATGATGACGAGCCAGTCATCATCATGGACATTAGTCCCGCCCCAGTGGAGACCGTCATTACCCCATCCCAAATTGCTGTGAGGGACGTGGCACCGATACCACCAACACATATCATACCACCAACACCACTTCCAGCTTCCATATTTCCCCGTCAGCCACGTACATCCACCACAAGTACCACCACAGTAGAAGTAGGTACTGCAGAGAGTCAAACTTCACGCCCACCTACCATTGAAAGTGGCACCGGCAGCAGCACCAGAAAGTTGACCTCCCCAGTTTGGGACTTCTTTTCGGTTAGCACGAAGGAGGAGAACATTGCTATATGCTCCATTTGTGGACAAGGTGTTAGTCGGGGTAAACTTGGTACAAACTATGGTACGGGAGGCCAAACAACCCATCTGAAAAAACACCACTTGATCCAGTGGGAGGCGCACCTTAGCGGCCAAAAAACTGCACCCATTGCTGTTGGTTGGGATGAAGAAGTAGAAGATACGATCTCGGTGGAAGGTGAACAAGAGGGAGACATTTTCTCTGGTACACAAAGTAACCCTGTCCCCAGCAGTGCACTGGTACCGCCCACATCCTCATCAGCAACATCGCAGTGGCAGAAGAGTAAGAGTCAGGCTGAGACACCAAGGGGTCCCAGGCAAGAGAGTACCGCAACGAAAAAACATGCTTTGAGCCTAACAACATCTGGCGTCAAGAAGTCACCTGCATCAGTGGCACCAGAAAAGAAAAAAGTCCAGCCTACCATTCTTAGCATGTTTAGGTCAGAGGGGCAGTACGAATGCAACCACCCAACAGCACGTTTGTACAATGCGAAGCTGGCTAAAATGTTAGTGCTGGACCTCCTCCCTTTTTCTTTTGTGGAAGGGGTGGGTTTTCTTGAATTTGTGACAGCCATCTGCCCAAAATGGAAGGTTCCCAGCCGGTCCTATTTCGCCAGAGTTGCTGTTCCAGCACTACATCATGACGTGCTGGAATTGCTTGGACAAGCTTTGCAGCAGAGTTCTATTCACACTATCCACCTGACAACAAACATGTGGACCAGTTGCCAAGCCACTGATTACATGTGCATTACTGCACACTGGATCTCTTTTTTGGGGGTTAGAGAAAAGATATCTGCAGCAGGTGTTGTTGACACTGCTGAGATTTGCAATGCCACTCGGAAACATGCAACTGTAGCCATGTTCGCCATGGAGAAATCTCATACTGCTGCAAACATTTTGGAAGTCTTTGACAGCAAGGTCTTTGAATGGCTGTGCCCAAGAGGGCTTAACATTGGTTTTGTTGCCACGGACAATCGCTGTAATATAGTTAAGGCCATATCTGATGATGGCTATTTCAGGGTCCTGTGTTTGGTGCACTGCATTAACATCATTGTTCAAGACTTTCTGAAAAAAGAAGACTGAGTCAGCAATTTACTGACCACCTGCAGAAGAATCTACACACATTTCAGCCATTCTTTAAAAGCCCGGAAGCAGCTGAGGATCATTCAATGTGAGCATAGAATGCAAGTTAAAGCACTCATCCAGGAGTTGCCAACACGCTGAAACTCAACTTATTACATGCTTGAACGTCTGTTTGAGCAGTACAGACCAATCAATGAATATGTCATGAAAAGAGGGGATGCTACTGTAAAAGGCATGATCATTGGGATGGACCAATGGGGCCTAGTTAAATGCCTGACAGAGATGCTACTTCCATTCGAGCTCTTCACAAGTGAAGTCAGCAAGGAGGACTGTACTATGGGCCAAGCTATCCCATTGTTGCACATGCTACAGGAACAGCTGAATGGGGTGTCTGCAATGTACACATGTGTGGAGGAAAAATAAGAAGCATATGAGTTGGTGGAGAGCTTAACCCTTTGCTTATCTGAAAATGCAAGGGTGCAAAGAGGCATTGTGTCATCCAACCATTACATTTCTGCCACAATTCTGGATCCATGGTACAAACCACTATTGAACACATTGATTCCTTTTTTAGAAGAGGATGTTGCCAAGTACAAAACTTGGATAGCTGTGGAAGCCAGTCGCGTAGAAAAAGAACGGCTGGGAATTAGAGGCCCGCTACTCCAGGCCACAACAAGTACTGCAGGGCAGCTGGTGTCAAGTTCAACTTCAGAGCCTGAGGGGAGTGCGGTTGGCTCACAGCAGTCAAAATCAACAACACCAAGAACAACATCAACAACAACAAGAACAGGAGCATCAGCCCTACCAGAATCGGCACAGGAATGGTTTCTACAGCAAGGGCTTGTTAGGTCCAGTGCTGAGGCAAAGGCAAAAGAGGACGAGCAAAGGGGAGCACCCCTGAGCATTGAGCGGATGGTCCAGGGCGATGATTACGGCAAATTAGGTCATGGAAGTAGTGTGTTAGATGACCTAGTTCTGGGTGAACCACCAGAGTTTGAGGACGAGCTCTACTTCCCTGACAACTAGGCACTTTCAATTTCCAGT
Organism: Calotriton arnoldi; assembly: GCA_963921515.1. Classification (NCBI taxonomy): domain Eukaryota; kingdom Metazoa; phylum Chordata; class Amphibia; order Caudata; family Salamandridae; genus Calotriton; species Calotriton arnoldi. Next base: position 137,928 of record CAWUFW010019192.1, read on the forward strand.
TACTTTCTTTCTTTCTTTGATGCCCCCAAAAAACCTGCCAACAAAAAGATATAGCTAAGTAGCATTATTTACTTTATTATTTGTGTGTGTCGCTATCTTTCTGGTTCACAAATCCATCCCCACCGTCTTATTCTTTTTATTGCCGGATCAGAGTTGCAACTGTGTGCAGTCAGTGAAGAAGTAAGTCCACTCCTTCGAGTCCTGCTCCAGTCCTGACGCGCCCTAAATCCATTTCCCTCAAGCCAGACATTGGATGGAGAATAGTACAAGAAATGTGAAATGTGTGCCTGCCTCGTCGAGTCCCTCCAAAGAACCTGACTATAGCTATCCTCCTCTCCGAGCCTAGAGGGACTGCCCCGTAGGAACAGGTAAATCATGGCATGCATTGGACGCTGACTCTGAGTGATTGGTGTTTGTGATGTTGTTGTGCATGATGTCTACTAGTATTAATCTACACACAAAAAAGTGACTCAAGTCAATGTGTCCCTTCTTGTTGTTCAATAATAAAATTGTACTACTGCAGGCCGATCCAGTGCATTTTCGATTCTGGACTCACTCGATACACTACAGAGATGGACACCATGATGACCATACCATACTCACAGTCAGTCAGTAGGATCGGAGATGATTGATGGAATAACTCGGGGCGTTTCATGAAGTGGCCTAAAAGGTAAACAAGTCAACAACAACAACACCAGACCTACATGTCTGTTTACTGGTGGAGGCGAGTGTAGTGGTATGACTGACAGTGGTGCATTGATTTAGTTACTTAATTTGGAAAATTATATGTTGCTGTGTATTTGTGTGTGCTCAGTGCTGTCTGGCTCAAAATCTAAGCTAAGTGGAGGTTGGGTTGGCGCCGTGGGCCTGCTCCTGTTGTTGTTGTTGTAGATGCTGGAAACAGAGTAGACATGATTTAGCCATGCCGCCTCTGAAAGTTTTCTTGTTGCACTCCTCCTTAATTTAATAAGTTTAACTTTACTTTTCTCCTTGATTTTTCAACATCCCTTTTGTTTTTCCATCTACACTAACAGGCCGGCCTTTACCCTCTGGTATACTGGGAAAAACAACTCAGACTTCCTTACCAATCTGCATCTGCCAGGTAGGCACCCAAGATTGACGGAGGGAGCGTCCATGGAAGGAAGGACCAAGAGGAATGCCGACTGCCGAGATGCAACTTCCAATTCGACCATAACATAGTTATAGTATCATATTATTTTCATTTGAATCATTTTTTCTCTTCAATCATTACGACTGTGTGTGTTGTTGTTATTATGTTTGCTTATATTTGACTCCTGCAGATATTTTTTAATTTTCTTTTCTTGATTTAAAAGGAAGCCCGGTACAACAGAACATATAATGTATGTAACTTAGGTCTCTTTGGGGGCAGACAGGCAAGGCAATTGCATAATAATAATTAATAATATATACTGCTGCCCTGTACTACTACTAGTCTAGCACTACTCATCATCATCAAGTCATCATCATGCATGCATTTCCTTTTTCTCCCTTAATAGATTGATGATAGTCGTCTGTCCATGTGTATTGTTTGTGTTTGTCAAACCTTACCCTCAAATACCCATTCCTAACCATTCATCAAACCCTAACCCTCTTCCCCCGGGCTGTGTGATTTATATTGAGGTGTGACTAAATTAAATTCACACCAATAATTGATCGCACACTTGCTGGGGCGGATGTGGTGAAAGCAACACTAACTCAAGGCAGGGCGAGGATCTTCTTCTGCTTGCCCACCCATGCTCGGTATTCTCAAGTAATTTTTTTTTCCAGAGGAACATAATCCATCATAATTAATTGCCAGCATCAATTCATCATCCTTCCAGCACTAAAGGTTACTCTTGTCCACTTCATAGGTCGAGTCAACTTCAGTTTGTAACTTGTACTAGGCTATCTCCACCACCATTATGTTTTATTTTACTTTAGCATTGCTTATCATCATCATGGTTTGTTGTTTGCCAGTCTTCTTGTGTCTCTGTACTTCTACTACTCATTTCCAAGACTCCCTCAGGCGACTGACTGTCTCATTTTCTTTTTCTGCAAATGCTACTGTCAGCATCTACTATTACTAACACCTCCACCATGGCATCTTGGGAAACCAAACCATCATCACCATGCAGCCATTCCTTTGCCTAAGCAAGTATAAATAAACATCAATCACAGGTAAGAGAAGAAGTTTGGGGGAGGCATAATTAATAATATGGAAATTAATTCATTAATTCACACACCTACACCCTTCCAAGTCAAGTTGCAGACTGCATAGACTAGGAGCAGAGACTGACAGTACTAGTAGGACAAGTCACAAGTGAGGGTACGGCATCTATCTGTTGGTGTGTTACACTATCAGCAGATTATTATTTCAAGCAAAAACTGGCTGCGGCCCTGCAGCAGCAAAGGAAACTGTGTGAAGTAAAAGAGTAACCCCCCAAAAAACATTTACATCATATGTAAAGTAAGTATAAATGATTTATTCCCCTAACAAAATAAACTAATGGAAAAACCCACAACACCTGATCCACCCCTCTCCCTAACCCCAACCAATGTCCAAAGATTGTCCACTCCAAAAGTCCATTGTCCATAAATATATAAACCCCAACTTTTCCCCAACGCCCCTCTACCACCCACCCAAAAAAATGTTTAAAAGGGGCAAGGCGACGGAGTTCTAGTGGCGGGCTCGCAGTCGCCGGTTAATCTCCAGGAACTCCTTTACCTGCTCCTCTAGGCGCACCACCCGGAGGAGCATGCGGCACTTGAAAGCTCTACAATTGCATCCACAGGGGGGGCAGCAGTGTTCAATGAAGATGAAGTGCGGCGGGCGGCTGCCAGACCGCGGCGCCGTACCACTGGGGGGGCCTGGCTGGGGCCTGGGACATTGGAGGAGGCTGCAGCTGCTGCCGCCTCCTCCTCCTCCTCCGCCAGAGCCACCAGCTGCCGCTATTCTGTGCAGATGGCCTCCAGCTTCCGGCGCCGGGCCATGGCTGCTAACTCCTTCCTGGTTGGTTGGGAAGGAGTAGCTATATCAAGAAAGAAAAAAGACAGTTGTAACCAATACTCTTAGCAAAACAGTAACACAAAATTAATTATACACATAGTGGCACAGTAGCACTAGCAAGCACGTATATAACATTTGTGGTAGCCTCCCACTTCCTCGGCCTCTAACACTTGTGGGAGTTTTAGGCATTACTACTACTAGGCACTAGTATGGAGTAGACAAGTCTTTCTCTTCTCTCTCTCTTGTTTAGCTAAATTAACCTTGTAGGCATGCCAGCTCAGTCAGCTTGTGCCCTAGACAGACATACTCATGTCGCACACTCACATTATTTTTATTTACTACTGTCTGCAGGTGGGGCAGCTGTAGTCTATAACTACACAATTATCTTATTTTTCTATTATGGCCCTACTCTGTTACATCAATGGCAACTGCTCAATTTCACTTTCACCCTGACTACTACAACAAGGCAGATGATATCTGATCCAAATGATTATTGATTATATATGAGACGGCGTCTAACCATGCAGCCGATAGGCCACCCATGGCAGGCTGACACAGTCGAAAATGACTTAGGTAGGGCTAGGGAGTGGGCCTCGGAGTTGGAGGGAGGCGCTTGATAATGGGTGGTTTGGGTACATACATACACAAGATATATGCTGTGCTTGCAAACTTCTGTGAGTCAAGGGAGTATTCTGAAATACAACCTTGAATCAAAAACCTTGAAAAAAAACAGTCCTTGTTTCTCTTACCAGCGATTTTTCTATTTATCATTGCATTGCTCTTCTAGCATTATATTTTTTAAATTCAAATCTCTTATTCTATTCTCCTTGGCTTTGCTTCTCTTCCACGGTTTATTTTTCTTTTACATTGTCTTCATCCAGTGACAGTCTCCACCTATGCTATGATGATTGTACCATCCAGGCATCCATCCATTTAAAGTAAAGATGGCTATCATTCTTCTTAAATAATCTCTCAACAAACCTTTCACCAACAACATACATTTGTAATTTTTTTTTTAACCACCACCCATGCATCCTTCCTTGCTTGCCTTTGAGTTTGACCCATGAAACCCCCTGGATGATTCTTCCTATCATCCATACAGTTTCACCCACCCAGGCAGGCATCCTATCTTTCACCTTCCACCCATCCTTCAACCACCCATGCATTCGGTTCCTATCAACCACCTATGCATCCCACACATCCTTCTCTGCCAGTCATATATTACATGTCGCCCGTCCTTCCTCCTTTCATCCTTCTTTCCCTTTTCGTTCAACCCATCCATCAAGGTCATATGACTCTTAGTCTTCTTCATAAAACTTTCCCAGCTGAGTTGGAGTCAGATAGAAGAGGCCATTAGTTACTCAACTCCCGCCGCTAATCCTATGGCTAATGCTAAGTAAAGGGTGTCTTCTTCAACCGTTGTTCACAACAACTCAGGGGCCGATTCCGATCTCGGCCGGTAGGGCACCGAATCGGATTCGGCTTAACCGGATCCGATTCGGAGCCCTATTTCCCGACCGAGTCATACGTGCGTCCGGGCGAGCGAGTAAGATGCGTGCGCTCGCAAAATCTCCGACCGACTCGTTCGCAGGACCCGACCGCTCTGACCGACTCGCACGGGGACGACGCGCACCTCGCAATGGAGACGTTTCCCGGCCGGGTAAGTACGATGCGCACCTCGACCGCTCCGACCGACTCGCGCAGCCCGGCTCCAAGGAGCTGTCGGAGCCGCACTTTGGGGGTCTGTGTCGACCCCCCTGGAAGCGTAGGCGTGCGAGTCGCACACAGGGGGGACACATGGGTCCCCCCTACACGTGCATGCACGGTGCGACCCGCATCGACGCGAACACGCTGTAGGGGGCGCCCTTGTTTGCGTCGTGCCCATTGAGTCAATGGGAGCCCGTGTACGCGTCGTACGACAGGCTCCCATTGACTTCAATGGGAGTCCGACCGAATCGAGTCCGATAGCATGCGTGCGCATCGTACTCGTTCGGTTGGACTGCTAGGGTCCGATTCGGTCGGAAATCTCTCCGGGTCCGGCTCGGTCGGAGAGATTTCCGGCCCGAATCGGAATCGGCCCCTCAGTCTCTCTCAACAGTACAGTGTGTACACCCTTGCAGCGACTGTGTAACTATTGTCAATAAGTAAGGAATATAAGTACAACTTAACACCGCCCACCACTGCTGCTGGCTCACCCACCCCTGCAGCAGCTGCCGCATCTGCTCCCTTCTGGCTGGCGTCGCCTGCACCGCCGCTGGCCCCGGCCCTGGTGGTTGGTATGCCTAGAAAAAGCATTCCACATTTTTTAGATGCCATATACGCCTCCCCCTATTTATTTTTTTTCACTAGCAAGATTGAGGAAATACAATACATACATATACCACATACATCACTAGTACAAATCGGGTACTAGAGTAGAGTAGACAGAAGTATGTCCTATCCTATCAAAATTAGTAAAATATCAGGTTTGGCATTTTGTTGGTGGCAATTGTCGAAAAGCCTCTCAAGATTAAGAAGAGGACAACCCAAAGGACTGGACTCAGTGGCTGGAGCTATTGGTAAATCTGAGTTTTAAAACTGTTTAAAAATAAAGAGTGGCCAACTAGGCAAGCTACAGACAGACTAATATTAGTACAGTCAGAGGCAGTTAAATTGATGTAAAAAAAACAGACACTAGAAAACAATATAACTAAGTAGGTAGGTAATGCAGGGATAACAAGAATTTAGAAACAGATAGATCAAAGAAGATTTGGTAAAAAAAAGAATTAGGAAACGGAAATAATAGTTTGGAAAAAATAAGGTGCAGTAAAAGTTAGGGAAATATAATTATTAATATTAACAACAGGAGGACTTACTGGGCCAGCAGCAGAGCCCTCGGTAGAGGAGCGATCCTGGCCCTGGGAGGCATCTCCAGCTCCGAGTCCTGCCTCAGACGACCCCGTCATCTTCTTGCCCCTGGATGCTGATCATGTAAGATATAATAAAGAGAAAAAAATTGATTGGTGTGAAACAAATAAAATATTTTTAAAAACGCTCTAAAAACGATTTTGGACAGGAAACAACAATTGCAATAAAATTGACCTATTTAATCTGATCGACTAGTAGAAGTATTGCGGACTGTCTAGTTATTATTTATTAATCCAGTGTTCCATTCCGATTCCAGATTCCTAAACCTGTAAGTACCACCTAGCCTAGCCCGCCTATTCCAGAGACATTGGAAATGAATTGGCAAAAAATATATTTGCTTCTTCTAAGTTTCAAACTCATTCGAAATCATCAATGAATCAACCCCTTTGACCGGCCAATTGTTCACTAAGTCTGCATTTCCATTTATTTTAGTCCTCAAAAATGCATTGATGGACACATGCATATTGCATACACCAAATTGTTGGTTGGTTGCTGCTGATCTGCCGATGAGTTGCTTTATTACTCACTCACTAACAAACTACAAAAGGTTCTACTAAGGACTGGAGTCAGCAGCAGGTGACGGAGGATGCGTCATGCCACGGACCGCTAAAAAATTACCAACTAATACTAAGGGGCCCATTACGATACCCGGCGTAAATAAATCCGCCAGGCATGGAAGCGGCAAAAATCCGCCCGCACACACCGCCTGAACACCGACCACGCCATTACGATTACACAAAGCGAAAACCGCCATCGGCGGAAAAATCACACAAAATACCGCCCGCCAACGTCCGAGTCGGAGTCAAACCGCCCGCCACGGACGGAAACACGCACGACAACACAAAACCGCCCGCCCTCACGGCCGACACACCGCACGTGAAATTACGATCGCACCGACATGAGCGCGGAAAAACCACAAATATACCGCCCGCCAGCGCAAACAACGCCGATGAGAATCGACACGGCAGAAGCCATGGCGCCAACGTACCTGCACAGAAACCATCCGCACACAAAACCAATAGCACACAACATGGCCAACAAGTCCACACAGCAAGGCACGCACAAATACACAAGCACAGTACACATCCCGAAAACACCCCCGGACAAACAAAAAATACAAAGGCCAGAACCCCAGACACAACACACCTGAAAACAACAGACCATGAGGACACACCCACATAGGTGAGTACAAAAGCAGCACTCCCACAGACCACAACCCCTTGCTACATTGCAAACCAGAGAGGAGAGGAGAGGACACAGTGACACAGCAAGGACAGCAGCACACCACAGAAACGCACACATCACAACCACCACCACCACCACCACCACCAAACACCGGCACCACAAACCCCCTGCACATTACACAACACACACCGCACCAGCACCACAAACACCATGGCACCACAAAGAATGCCCAAGTTCACGCCCATGGAGCTGACGGTCATGGTCGACGAGATCATCAAGGTGTACCCACAAATCTATGGGAACATGGTCCAGCACACACCACTAGCCACCAGAAACAGAATGTGGAACCGGATCGTAGACCAGGTCAATGCAGTCGGGACCCTGCCCAGGAACAGAGGTGAAATAAACAAACGTTGGAATGACGTAAAGAGCCTGGTCAAGAAGAAGGAGGGCAAAAACAGAGAGCTGGCTGCCGTCACTGGCGGAGGGAATCCCGCTCTCTTTAAGACCTTCAAAGCATGGGAGGAGAAGGTGCGAGTCGTAATACATCCGGAGATCCTCGCCGGATTAGCAGGGGAGTGGAGGCTGGTAAGTACAAACTAATGTATACCAGCACACCGCTATGTACTCACATGCGCAACTACCATGCCACAGCTCCCAGGGACAAACACCCCCATGTCCAGCACACAATACACAACACATCACACACACATGCAACAGACACCACCACACACAGCCCAAATAGAACAACTGTAAGATGCGTGGGGACATGTGTACACTCAGCCAGCCACGTAACCACCAACAGGTCCCCAAATATGCCAGAAGCGCCACAACGAGCACCCACCACACCCATGTGTCCGCCACAGCTGCACTAACCGACAAGTAACAGGTAAGTGGCAGGAACACAAAGTGCAGTGGGTGGGAGGGTGGACAGCCCAAGTACAACACACACCAGGCCCCAGTCCCACAGCACAGCAAGGAGGAGCATCCCCCACACCCCACAGCCACGTGTCAGCCACCGCAGTGCACAACGACAGCCGAAAGGCAGACATCACGGTCCACAGCAATCGGTGTCAGTGGGTGTCCAGCCACCCCCACGACCCACAACACCCCCCACCCCCACAGACCTGCAACATGGAGCACCCCCCGCTTAGAGCCATGTGGCATCCAGTACAGTGCACGCACGAACAACTTTCAGGTGGGAAACTGGACAGGGCTGGATTACTGGAGGCATGAGGACCATAACACGACCAACACATGGGACATGTCACGTAGCAGACGAACACGCAGCACCGCCCACCGTCACGAACAAGTGAACAATGTGCACACGGACATGAACAACAGACTCACACCCCACATGACCCATCACAGACATAGCAACACCCAAGGAGCCACGTCTGCATGCACAAGCCACACTGAATATAGTCCCACACGGCAGCCACTGTGCAACTCATCACACACAACCGAAACACCATTGAAGTCCTGTCCATGTAGCCCCTACTGCCTGTCAACCACACACCCCACAACTACGCCTATGTAAGACAAACAACACTAGACGCAACAGAGCGGAACAACATAAATGCACACGAACACCACTGAACCCATCAAACTCACAGACACACCATGCACATACAACATACCATCCATCCCATCCGTCAGCCCCAGTCTCATGAAAGGCATGTCATCCGCACAGCTGCCACACATACAGCAGTCACGCTAAGATACATGCCCATGACCAACCATGTGCCAGAAGTCAATTAAGCGCACGACACACTGTGAGCAACAACACACAACATGGGCCACACCCCCCGAGCACTGCAGTGATGCACATGGCACAGGGCAGCACGCACACCAAGGAGATGGGACAACTGCAATACGTTGGCTGGCACACAACCATCACTCACTAATAACGATGCGTCCAATGCCATGTCCAGTAATCACAACAGACAGCAAATATGCAGGCCCTGTCAAGCATGCACACACCTCAAACCATGCACTGTCATGCTGCCACAACACATGTCACGTTCGGCACCCATGGCTCACAGCATGTACCCCAAAAGCATATCCCCTCCCAAATGCGAATCTGGGGCATGGCCCCCATGTTGCCATATGCGTTCCTAAGCGTTCCATTTGAACCCCAAAAGCATATTCCCTCCCAAATGCGAATCTGGGGCATGGCCCCCATGTTGCCATATGCGTTCCTAAGCGTTCCATTTGAACCCCATAAGCATATTCCCACCCAAATGCGAATCTGGGGCATGGCCCCCATGTTGCCATATGCGTTCCTAAGCGTTCCATTTGAACCCCAAAAGCATATCCCCTCCCAAATGCGAATCTGGGGCATGGCCCCCATGTTGCCATATGCGTTCCTAAGCGTCCCATCTGAACACCAAAAGCAAAGTACAAACCAGACCCAGGATGGGCCAGGAGCCCGCATACACCAGAGTCACAATAAGTAGGGGCACAGCAACACACCCATCGGCATGGCCAATCCGTCCCATGCCACATGTGCACAGCACACAGTCCCATTGCCAAGCACACACAACTACAAATGCTACAGCCACACACACGCCTCCGGGAAACCCATGTACGAGATTGCACGAACTGTTAATGTCAGACGACAACTACATACTTCACCAGGTGCAACACAATAACAAATCTCATTCTCTCCACAGGTGACGAACTGCTGGATGCTGGGGATGGAGCCAGCAGCCAGCACAGCCAGCCTACAAGCCCCCAACGAGGACACACGGATCTGGAGGATCTGTCCTCCTCTTCGGACACGGACCACCAAGCAGGCCCATCTGGTGTGGCAGGGCCCAGCCGCTCCCCAGGACCCCTCCTACCCACCAACCCATCATCCAGGGCTGCTGAACATTCCCAGCCCCCTGCTGCCACTGTCGTTGCGGCCACACCCACGGTCATTGCGGCCACACCCACGGTAATTGCGGCCACTACCATTGCCGCAACCGCCACCATCGCCGCACCGACCACCACCGCCGCCACCACCACCACGTCTTCGCTGGCACCAGCCCCAGCGCAGGTGGTGGCCCGGCCCGACTGGATCCACCCTGGGAGCCACAGCGAGGACCGTGGTGAGCAATGTGGCTAGTGGGCAGGCCGGTGGCAGCAGGACTGGTAGGAGGAGCAGGGTCAGGGAAACGCCAGCCTCCCCTGGGAGCCATGCCCTGCCTCAAATGGCCAGAGTCCTTGGGGCCTATGAAGAGGCCCAAGGACAATGGGTCCGGTCTGCTTCAGACACGCGTGAGGTGCTGGGGGTGCTGAGGTCCATGGACGCCCGTATGGGCCAACTCGTGGACCTCATGGGCCAGCTGGTGGTGGCGGTGAGGTCACTGCCAGGGACAGCAGCTCCCCCTCCGCCACAACCTGCCGGGGCGCAGGGTGGAGCAGCAGTGTCCAGTTCCCCTGCGTCCACAGCCAGTGAGCACACCTCAACCACCAGCATGTCGCAAGCAGGCACCCCCCCTCGCAAACGTGGACGGGCCGTCCGAAGTGGAAACAGATCTCCCGGGAGGACTTCGCACGCTCCAAACGCAAGTGAGGCAGCCAGCCAGCCTTCCGCCAGCCTTCCTTGACCAGCCACTGCATTGACTTGGACTACGATCCCACTCCACACAGCCATCTGGATGGCATGTGTGTGTTGGACTATGGACATAGAACCAGTGGGTACACCCTGATCATCACGCAGCCATGACCGACAGCTCATTGTCACTGCACGCACCACTTTTGTCATCACCTTACACACAATCACATGTCACAGTTTGTAATAAATGCACCTTTTTCACTAACTGCTGTTTGTGCCCTGTGTATTATTTGTACGGAATACAACGGCCACCTTGGGCGGAAAGGCACCTGATGCGTGGCATGGCAATTGAATCCGGAGGGCCTGTAGGGACCTAGGGGTGGGAGACAGAACAGGAGCACATTCAATGAGTGTGTCACACACCCATCACACAGTACATGTCAACAACTACAAGCAATGTACACACATCGCACAGAGCAATAGGGCACAATGCCACAGCCACCAACAGTGGCATACTACCCTGGCCATGGAGCGTTGACACACAGCACGCAGTGAACAAGCGGCCACCCTGACACAGCACACACACACCTGCACAGATACAGCCACATCAGCCGTCGTACATGGACACTCACAGTCAAGTGAAGTAGCGGGCGATGAGCTGCTGCCGCACATTCCCAGCTTCCTCCTCTCCGCTGTCCTCCTCACTCGAGCTGTCCTGGTCTGCGGGCTGGGGCCCTGGTTGATCTCCGTCATCCACGATGAGGGGGATCTGCTTCCGAATGGCCAGATTGTGCAGCATGCAGCACGCCACCACTATCTGGCACACCTTCTGTGGGGAGTACGCCAGCGCACCCCCGGTGTGGTCCAGGCACCTGAATCTGGACTTGAGGAGGCCAAAGGTACGCTCGACCACACGTCTGGTCCTCCCATGTGCCTCATTGTAGCGATCGTCTGCTGGGGTGCGAGGATTCCTCAATGGACTGAGCAGCCATGCCCCATTCGGGTACGCAGAGTCACCTGGGTGTGAGGGACACAGAGAACCGTTGCAATTCCAACTGGACAGGGGACAGCATCGCACAACCAGCACGCTACACCACTCCACATACTCACCAACAATACAGGCACGATCCTGTTGCATATTGGACATCAGTCGTGGCAAGATGCTGTTGCGCATTATGTGTGCGTCATGGGCCGAGCCTGGGAACTTTGCACACACGTGGGTGATCACCATGTCCGCAAGGCACACCACTTGCACATTCAGGGAGTGCGTGTGCTTCCTGTTGCGGTACAGGTGCTCAGTGGCCTGTGGTGGAACAAGGCCGACATGTGTGCAGTCAATGGCTCCAACGACGTGTGGGATTCTGCCAAGGGCATAGAATGCACCCTTCACTGCCGCCAATTCACGAGCCCTGGGGAAGCGGATGTACCTGTTTCGGTACAGCATCATGGCTGCCAGTACATCCCTCAGCACCTTGCTGAACATGGGCTGGGACATCCCTCCTCCAATGCCCACTGTGTGCTGGAATGACCCAGTGGCGAAGAAATGCATGGCGGCCATCACCTTAGCCGTGGGGGTGACAGCAGTCGGATACACCCTGCGGGGACGGAGATGGGGTTCTAACATGGCACACAGTCGATGCAGGGTTGGCCTGTCCAGCCGAAACTTCCTAATAACCTCTGTATCGTCCATGTCCGCCAGCAATTGGTATGGGCGGTCAATGTTCGGTCTCCGCCTAGGGACAATGGCAGAGGACACATGTCAAAGCAACACGACACATAGCAATTTCGCATACACATCACTGACATGACTGAGCAAGCACATGAGCCACAGCCCAGCTGTCAAGCTGGGACGGCACGGCCACAATACACTTACACAGGTCTCCCAACAATGGCAATGGCTAGTGATACGAACCACTGCCATGTGCATGCACATGGGGATCTAGGCCCCAATGACTTGCGGGGAGTGCTGATGGGGACTGACTGCATATCCGTCAGGCGGCAACGCCACGGCAACATGAATGTCTGCTAAGCATGGAACTGCTTCCGCGGCTGGATGAGTATGGCACACGACGACGACGATGTGGGCACAGGCTGAGCGGCCAAAACAAGTGGGACCTGTGGCACGAGGGGATATGAGACAGTAGTAGGTGTCAGCACTGCACCCTATGTACAGCACTGTACGGATCACACCTCCCGAAACATTGACAGGTGTCCACATTGACAGCCCCATGCCAAGACGGCTGTGTGCTTGCAGTCACACGTCACAGGTGAGAGGTTACATTGCACGTGCCAGGTGGCAGACGTACATAGTGGGAGCTGGCATGTGTGTGCATGTGTCTCCTGTTCAGGATCCACCAGATGGGCGCTGACTCTGTACTGACCATTGGACACAGCATGTTCCGTGGAAGGCTTGTGTGTGTGGGATGGTGGCACTGGATGTGCCTCCGTTGGGTGGGGGGCCATGCACAGGGCGGGTACGTCGATGATTGCGCATTGTTGGTCACAGTGGGTGCACCAACTGAAGATGTGTTGCCCTGTGTTCAATTCCTATGTCCGCATGATGATGGACTGTAGATGTGGGCAGACTACACATTGGTCGATGTGCTGTCTATATGCATGTGCCTTCACACCAGGCACAGCTGCCCCTGCACATGTGACCCCTGCTGGACTCGCTGCTGGGTCTGTGGAGCTGATGCACCTTCTGCGCGTGGGGCGGACAGCTCTCCTCACTTCCCTCATTGCGCATGTCATGACTTTGCCGCAGGTGACATGGATCATGGAGGGCCCACATGTACGCGTGGGTAGGCTACACATGATTGTACACTGGTCGCCACCCCCAGTCAGTGTTTCGAATGGGAAGGTTGTCGTGCTGGTGGTATGTTCGATGTGGCGGATGGGCGGGCCTAGGTGCGGGCTTACATTCCGGACATGGGGGGTAGTTGGATTGGCGACTAGTTGCAGTACACACGGGACACGTCTCTTCCTTTCCACATCTGGGTCATCCCTTGTACTTACTGACAGTGATACAGTCATCTTCGCCCCAGCCCTCATGTCCTCCCCTCGCTCCCCCAATATGCATGCTCACCTGCGAGGCTAGCGCCTGCACAGGCAGCCCCAAGCTCGCACCAGAGAGGGCAAGGAGTGTATGTGTGGGTCCAGTTGCACGAGTGGGCTGTCTCAGGGTATGATGTGTGGCGGGACGCCGTCCACCTGCGTGGTGCCCCAAATGGAGACCCGGCCTGCATGGACTATGCATCACAGTCTTCGCCTTCCGGATCCGCCACCTGCGACACTCAGTGGCTGTGGCTGCCCTTGCGGCCAGGCCGCGTCTGTCTGCGGCTGATGGCCCACACATTCACTCTTTGGCCTCTCTGGGGAGGGCTCGGGGGTGGTGGCGCACGCGCTTGCACTTAGTCGCAATGGCATGTGGCGTGGTTGGTATGATGGGCAATGGATGGGATGGTGCGAGCCACCTCCTGTGACGTCAGTGCTGCTCGTGCTGTGGTGCGTCCCCCCTACACTTCCATTTGACTTGTGCCATGCTAGACGTTGAGGTTCTATTGCCTGCGTGATATGACCAGGAGGAGCGCGAGGAGACCTCTCACACACCATGCTCCACTGCCATCCCGTGCCCTGTATCGCCTGTGCGGATTGACTATGTTGGGGTTACACCTGGTCGACTGGGGCTGTGTGTGCCTTGTCAAGGGGCATGGCGGGCGCACAACAGGATCCAGCTTGTCCACAGAGGGTGGGCTGAGGTGCGCCTGGTACCGCTTTGTACGTGTGCCCGGCTGCTGTGCACACACGTGTTCACTCCCCCGACAGGTGTCCTCTCACGATGCCCAGGGAAGCGGTGGTGTACTGTTCATGACCCCTCCCAACACGGCGTGCTCCAACTTGGCATGTGCGCATCTACCCGTCGCACCCACCCACCTGAGCACTGCGTCCATACGACTTCACACAACACATGTGTGTCTTCCACAGTAGTGCTACTCATTTGCGTTGACATCCAATACCAGTGGACTACATGGTCATGTCACGACTGCCGTGTACTTCACATACTCTCATCCTCTCTCATTCGTACTTGTGAAATGAGTCAGCGGAGACAGTTTTGGTTTCAAACATTATATTGAGTCTTCTGTCCTCTGTGATGCAGTATAGTGGACACTACTGGCAGCGGAATACATGTTGAGGATATACTGAGCATGATTGCAAATGGGATAGGGTGTGGGGTTACATGTGATTGGCTGTTGCATGTGGGATGTGGGCTTCAGAGTGACATCTGCTTGGCCAAGGCTGTGCTAATGTACATTTACGTATAGCTGCGGAGCTGCGGACTTTGACACAGACGGTATACATGTAGCCTACCAGACCGCTTGGCATCATGGGCACAGTCCATCTCAGTTCCATGTGACAGGTTTGCTGCGGTTGTTCCTCATGCACGCGTGCATGTGAGATGTCATCAGGGCATGTGCTTGCGTGCATGCAGCGGCGTGCCACTTGTTGTTGCACTGTGGTGGTTACTGGACATGTCACAGTCACTGGGGTCGTGTTGTTGTTGTATGCACTTGTCGTCCATGCAAAGGTCCTGGTATGGGATTCCCGGGGCGGGGGTGGGAGGGGTGCAGCACCCACAGACTCCAGGCGACCTATTCATGTCCACTGAGTGGTGTGTGTGTCCATGTGCGCTGGATCCATGTCGTGTCCTGGTTGTTCGTGCAGTTCCGTCCATGTGGGTGCGATACACAGAGCCCATGCCACTGCCTCCCACGATGCATGCGGTGTTCCTGGATGTGATGGGGAACAGTGTGCATGTCCCGGTCATATCCGATGTCATGGCGATGTCGTTGATGGTGTGGTTACAGTTGCCGGTCGTTTGGTATGGCTGTTGTGGTGGTGACTGGCCAGTCCGTGCGGAAGCTAAGCATGGGTGCGGGGTTGGACATCATAGGTCACTCGGGGAACCTGCGTTGTGGTCCGACGAATTGACAGGTTGTCAGGTATGCGATGCCGTCCAGCAGGGCTTCCATGTCATTGGTGGTGTACATGTTTGCCAGCCAATGTAGCGGATGGTGGCTGTCAAGGTGTTGTTCGTAAGTTGTCCCTTGGAGGACCATGATGGGGCATGCTGGGTGACATTCGATGTAGCTGTTCTCGATGATCCGTCGTGTGGAGGCACAGTGGTCCCATTTCAGTGCGGGTGCGATGTTGGCCACATACGCCATGCCCCCATAGGCAGAGCAGGCCCTGTCGTGTGCGTCCAGAGGGAGGAGTAGTGGTAGCAGGTCCGCCTTCAGACATGCCGGGTTGGAGAGGCATATCTCGACGGGATGCTGGTAGGGACACCTCCGACAGTAGAAGACGGGCATGACGCAGCTGAACAATGTGATGCGGTAAGTCAGTCGGTAACTTACGTTCAGCAGGGACAGGAGATCGCATCCCAATGTATGGAACAGGTTGGTTTTGTACAGCTTGAGCTGTTCGGCGTAGTTGGGTAGGTGTGTTGCGGTTGCCATTTCGCAGCGGTTCGTTGAGGTGGCGTGCTCCGGCTGTGTGTGCAGTCTGCAATGTGCACGCTCCGAGGTTGCTGTGAGCTCTGTGTAGTCGTAGGGAGACAGGACTTGTGTTCTGTTGGCTTGTTTGGAGGACACGGGCCCTCTTCCCACATGCTTCTCAGACAGTTCAAGGTCAGTGATGTGTGACTCCTTCCAATTAACTTGCATGTGGCCGACATGGGGGAGTGTTTTCTTCTTTCTTCCCCATCCGTTGTGTGCTTCTGTGATATGCGCTATCTGCCCTGTGGTCGGTCTCCTCGGCATGCCTGTGTTGGTCTATTCTTGGACAATGGCTGTATTCACCGGCTTCTGTCGTAGGGCTGTGGTTTCGGAGTTGGAATGGAAGGTCATTCAGTGCTGTCTGCTCTCCCTTGTGTGGGCGGCAGGCTGCCTTTCCGCTCTGCGTTGGGCCTTGTGTGTGAATGTTATTCTTGGGCCACCTGTTGTCGGTCCCCGGGCTCTTTGGTGTTCCGTTTTATATGTCTTGTTTATATGTGCAGGGTGGTATGGGTTTTTCAGTGTGGTACTGGCGTTCCTCTTCCCGAAGGGGCCCTGCTTCTCCTAGTTGGTGTTGCCGCCGCTGTGTGCTACGCCATGTTTGTTACACTGGGGTGTGTCCTGCTGTTGCGTGACTTCACTGACATGTGTGCGTCGGTTGTGTGGCATTGGGTGTTGTCCGTGAATTGGGCGTTGGGGACATGTCTGTGGCAGGCCTGTCACGTGTCATGTGCGTTCGGGGTGGGGCTGATGTGTGTGCTGCTTGGTTGTGTCCCTGTGTCTGTGTGCGATGCATGCATGGCGCTGCGGTTGGCCTCTGCGTTGTGCGCATGTGTGGCGGCGTCATCGGCGCTTTGGGGCCGTGACGGGGTGGTTGGTTCCTAGTCCCAGGTGGTGTGTACACATGTGTTCCGCAATGTTACGATTTGGCCTGTGTGTCATATGTGGATGCAATGGTGGATGTGTAGTGTACACGCGCTGGTGGGGGGTTGTCCGCTTTTTCCGCCCTTGCATTGTGTGCGCTGTTTGCGTGCACTTGTTGTGTGTGTGCCTACCTGCGTCTCCGCGGTACGTTGCGTCCTTGGTGGTGCATCAGCAGAAGCATGGGGAGGGCCTGCAGTGCTGGATTCATGCTCGGGGAGCCGCTTCTTCGTTGTCCGTGCTCGGCATCCGTGTTACCGCTTCGGTTTGTCGTACGGTATCTCTTGGCCGTGGGAGCCGTTTGTTTGCGGCATCGTAATTTATGCGCCGGGCGGGACGTGTTTCGTCGGACGGTGTGTGTCAGTTGAGCTGCGCCGCTACGTGTACGGGCGCACTTTGATGGCGGACGGTGTTGCTGGCTTGCCGGCGGTGTTTGGCCTACTTTTCGCATCGTAATTGGACGGGCGTGTGGACTGCTGCGTGCCGGCGGTAACTGGTGCTTTTTGCATCCGCCAGCACGGCGGTGGTGCTTCCGCCCGCCATCGTAATGTGCCCCTAAGTAACTAAACTATCTACCTACCACCAATATCTTAGTGACACGACAAAGGAAAGGAGTCTCTCTAGCATTACCTAACTTAAGTTCTCTAAACTCTCTTACATAATCAGCACAAGCAAGCGCAAAGTTACAAACAAGTCAGATTAGTAGCTCCGAGCACCTGTCTAGTGCCAAGAAGAATAACAATCACATCATATAACATTTTTAAACAACACTTACCTGCATGTAAGCAGGAGCATTCTTGCTATTTTGGAAAAAAATAATATTTGCAATAACACAGAACAGAACACACAATACAACTACAATTAGCTACTCACCAAGCCCCATGACCTCAACACCTAGCAGGTCCTGCTCCCGGTACAAGATGTCGGACCACTGGTGAGTCAGCTGGTTGTGGGTGCGCCGGACCTCAGACCAGTGGAACACTGCTCGGCGCACCATCGCCCACCGGCGGTGATGCTCCTGCGTAGCGTAGCCAGAGCCATGCTTGCTGCCAAGGTTAAGGGGAGGTGGCGCTGTCGCAAAAAACAAGGGCGGCCACCTCCACCTCTGAGAATAGGGCCCAGGCTGCACTCCTTCCAGGCACCATCTTCCCCAAGGAAGGCGGCTCTTGGCCGCACTAGCCTTGGCCTTCCCTTTCTTGCTAACCCTAGTCATGGTTCTGGGGGGCGGGGGGGCGGAAAAGAAAATGTAGAAGTAAAAAATAAAGTCAGGAGAAGAAGCAGGAAGGTAAAAAAAAAAGCAAGTGATAGAAAAACAGTACAAAAACGCAGTAAAAGTAGAAATAAAATGCAAAATATACACTTAGGAAGAGAGCGGGATAGATAATAAATAAAAAAGATCAGACAAACAGTGTAAGAAACAAAGGATTGAAAAGATTGGAGAGGGATGAAAAACTGGCCCCAGAACCATGCAAAGAGTAGAAAAACAAGATGGCTGCGCCCAATTGGCGACCTCATGGTGAAGTTTGCACGATATTTCCCCCGAACACGCAATCCGCGTTGCCGAACGCCAGAAACGTCTCGCGAGCATGCACGAGCATGCGGAACAAGAAACTCCGCATGCTTGCAGAACTCCGCGTAGCATTGCGGAGTTTTTTTTACCGCTTTGCGTATGTTTGCGTATCATGGCTACGCGAACTCTGCCCAGGCATAATTACAACCAAAAGTGCACCACATTCAGAATATTTATAATAGCTTTAAAGATAGACAATTAACCAAGAGAAGTTGCATATATCCAGAAGTAATCCTCATTTATTGATGATTCTTAGATACACTGCAAAAGCCAGCCAATGCATTTCGTCCAAAAGAAAATGGACTTCTTCAGGGCTGAAAGTATACAACATATATAAATATACACTAACACACAATAACAAATCTTATTGTACAACTGATCAGATAAGATAAAAAAGACAATACATAATGACAAAACACAACTTAAAATCTGATATTATAATCCAATTTGTGTACTCCCCTTGGACGGACTTCATTGTCTTTTGGGGGAGGCATATAGATGACATCATCATATTATGGAAAGGTTCAATGGAACTATTGATGGAATTCCACTCCTTCCTCAATGACAACCCCTATAATATTAGGTTGATGCTCAAGTACAGCAGCATGGAAGTTGAGTTCCTTGACCTCTTAATTTACGTGGAGAATAATACTATACAGACCACAATGTTTAGAAAACCAACTGCATGCAATAGTACTCTGCATGCTACAAGTGCCCATCCCACACCTGGTAGTAAGAACATACCATTTGGTGAGATGGTACGTATTACGATGTACCGTTTCTGCCATGGTTTTCCATGGAAACTATGTCGGAAAACATGTTTGGGGGCCCTAAGCAGGGCCCCCTTGTGTGGGCGGCCTCCAGTTGGGATGTGCCCCCTGTTGATCCATGCTCATCGTGGCAGGCACCTTGAGGTGCCTGCCATAGGGTGCAGGGATGAACAGCACTTCACATTTCCCTATGGGAGCATGTATTACAGCCGGTTTAAGGCTGTAATGCATGCTCCCATAGGGAATTGTAGCAATGCGATCAAACAGTGGGGCTCATTATAATGTCGGGCAAATCGCCACTGCCCATATGGCGGTGGCGATCTGCCCGCCATTATACACCGCCCGCCACCCATTTCCTCCCCGCCATATTACTATGGCGGGGGGACCCCGGCGGACGGAAAGACCGTCCGACGGTTTTCCGCCGGTCGACCAGTCAACTGGGCAGGAAAGGGGCTGGATATGGTGGCGGTGTCTGGAAGACACTGCCATCCATATTAGCATACAGGCAGAGAGCAGCCTTTCCATGGTGGCAACGCCGCCATGGAAAGGTATGCGAATCCTGCATTTGGGGGCCCGTTGTGGGCCCCCCCAGATGTTGGGGGATGGGGGGTGCACATGGGGGGTACCTATGGTACCCCCCTGCATTTGCATGTGCAACGTGGCAGGCACCGTGCTGTGCCTGCCAAGTTGTGCATGCAAGTGCACAAGGTGCAGCCATGCCATTGTGGCGGGCGGTGCTGTGAGCACCGCCCGCCACAATGTTTTGGATGGGGCATGCCACCGCCACCATGGTGGTGGCATCCTAATTGCCGGTGCGGGACCGCCGCACCACTGGCGGCCGGTTCCAGCACCACTAGGTCCGCCCGCCATCCTAATAGGCCCCAGTGTTTGGTCGCATTCTAATTAGGCGGTCGAGACCGCTGACTAGAGGTCGGTCGGTCCCAGGACGAGACGGTGTCGGGCGGACTTAAGTCCACCCGACATCGTAATTAGGCCCTAGATATCAACAAAAAACAGCCAAATGTAATTTACATTAGGTTTTTTAATTTTGTAATTTCAAAATATTTATATCACAAAATAAATGTATTATCCATTTTAAACATTAATTAAAAATATTGACTAAAATTACCTATAAACATAATTTCCACAAACGAAAAATGTATTTTCATTTTTTTTCACAAATTACATTTTATTACAAAATAAAAATAAATGCACGGAATTAACCAAAAACATTCCCAAATATTATTTTTAAATATTTTTATAAAAATATAAATTCATAAAATGTAAAATAACTACTCACCATATTCTCTAAATGCCCAACATCACTCTCCTAAATTTCTACAATTTAATTAATTTAAAAAGTTATAATTTTTTTTAATTTATCCAAATTATCCAAAATTATCCCACTCCTAAATTACTTTAGTGTTTTAACTTTAAAAAAAACCAAAATTAATAAAATTAAATAATTAATTTTTATAAATATAAACATTTATTTTCACCACTATCCACTAAAATCCCAACATCCCACAACTATTTATCCACAAATTCTATATAAGTTTAATACATTCATTAAAAAATGTCAATATTATTTACCCACATTTTTTTCAATACTCCCCACCCTTATCCCCTATAAACCCAACATCTTGTTCCTAAATCTTTCTCATTCTATCATTTTATCTCAATAGTAAATCAAAAAAATACTATTATACATTTTCACAATTTTTTCAATTACTCCTTACACTTATCCCCTATACACACAAGATACTGCTCCTAAAAAATATTAATAAACACCCCAAAAAATGATTCTACAATTTAAATTAATTAAAACAAATTAACTTACACAGAACAGTAAGAACTATTTTTATTATTTTACTATTAATAACAATACATAAAAAAATAATTACAAACTATTTTTGACAACAAAATCAATATTTTTACTTACAATATTATATATATTAATTTTTCCAACATCGATATTTTTGCCAATGATATTTAATACAACACCTAATTTCGATATTTTTTACTTTGATATAACATACCCGATATTTTAAGAACACGTTATTTTAAACATGATATTTTTGTCAGACAATATTCTTTTCTGATATTGTGTCTGAAAATCGTTAGTGAGAGGGTGTGTGAATACCTGCATGGGTAATTGAGTGGTAGTGTTAGTATTTGTATGGGTGTCTGAATGGGTGTGTAAGTGGCTGTATGTGTAAATAAGTGGGTGTGAGAGTAGTTGCATAAGTGAATAAGTGGCTGTTTGAGTGATTGTATGGGTGAGTGAGTGGCTATGAGAGTACATTTTTATTGTAAAATAGGCAAAGCAAACTAATAGGACATTAGGACAAGAGCCCTTTACATTTAAAAAAACTTTCCATGGTTATCTATAAGCAAAATATCTGTGGTAGGAAAAATGTTTTGAGACATCTAATGATAGCACTTGGGGGTCGATTCCGATCTCGGTCGGTAGGGCTCCGAATCGGATTCGGCTTTACCGGATCCGAGTCGGAGGCTTTGTTTCCGACCGATTCGTACAGTCGTCCAAGCGAGCAAGTACGATGCGAGTGAACGTGAAATCGCCGACCGACTCGTTTCCGTGTCCGACTCGCTCCGTCTGACTCGTTCACACTCGATTCGTGGCGCGCAATGGAGACGTTTTACGACCGAGCCAGTACGATGGACGCGTCGGACAGCCGGATTGAGTCGGAGCGTCCGGCTCGAAACAGCTCCCGGAGCCAGACTTGGGGGGTCCGTGCCGGACCCCCCTGCACCCGTAGCCGTACGAGTCGAACACAGGGGGGATCCAAGGGTCCCCCCTAAACATGCATGTACTGTGCGAGTTGCACCGACGCGTACACACTGTAGGGGGCGCACTTGTTCGCGACGTACCCATTGAGTCACTGGGAGCCCATGTGCACGTCGTACGACCGGCTCCCATTGACTTCAATGGGAGTCCGACCGAATCGAGTCCGGCAGCATGCGGCCGCATCGTACTCGCTCGGTCGGACTGCAGGAGTCCGGCTTGGTCATAAATCTCTCCGGATCCGGCTCGGTCGGAGAGTTTTCCGACCCAGATCGGAATCGGCCCCTTGGTATGGAAAAAAAAGAGAACATAAACATATGTTAGTATTTGTTCTTCATAATTGTCAGGATCATACATTATTTATACTGTAACATTGTATTACAACATAGTGAAAATATAATTTTCCCTTTTTTGCTGTTCACAGCTTTCATATTTTTTCACCGTAAAAAGGGGTCTGTATGAATCATCATCTTCGAACAGCTGGGAAAAAAACAATCAATGCTTTTTTTTTAAACATACATGCACAGTACAACACTATAATTTAGTAAACCTGTGCATTGTACTCACTACAGTTCTTTAATTAATACCTTTTTGTAGACTTACTTTACTAATATAAACAAACCTAAGTTAAATAGTTCCTAAATTATTATATCTGGTACAATGCTACAAATGAATAGAAAGTACTGTTAGAGATCCTTTTGAAAACATCACCCCTGGTAGGCCAAATGATGTTTAAAAAAATGGTGATCCATGTAGACAGCATTTCATATTGTAGTTTTAATTCAACAAATAGTACGTAGATGTATGGTTGATGAAACAAAAGGGGTCATTTTTAGTTGGAAAGGTAGTTTTAATTTTCAATTTAAAGCTGCTCTAACTGGATTATGTCCATTCAGTTTCTGACTTGAATTGCACAGTGTAGTATTTAGCGGCGGTATTAACTCCTTTGCGAAAGATAAAACAACTGTAAAACTTTGAAGAAGACTATAAAGACATTATAGTATGAACACAAATAATCCTCAGGTCTACAAGGCTGCAAAACCAGTGAAAGGAGACTATAGAAAAGATGTCTTGTTGTTAGTAGGGGAGTCCTTTAATGAAATCCCATCACCCACTGGAGTTGAATGCTTCATCATCTGGGATTCTCCTCTTGGCAGAGACACCTACCCCACCAAGGGCTACAACCCCCTCACTGTGAGGGAGGAGCTCAGGGATGTTTTCAGAGACCTACTGTTGTAGAGGATACTCTAATGCGATGTGGAACAGGACAGGTTGGGTAATGAACGCAGTGCAAAAGAAGTAAACTGGTGAGCCCATTTATCCGTAAATAATGGGTAAGATCATTAACCTTATTTAATTTGATGTCTATGCACTCTTTTGGCAGTTGTAATGATGAAGATAATTTTTTCACACACCAATGTTCGGAGACTCATTTACTTGATTGTTCTTGTTGTTCTTCTCTTTTCTCTTCCTTACAGGTTACACCAGTAAATCGCATTCACCTTAACTGGATTACTGGCTTTGTATCTTTTTTATTCATTTTGTTACACTGTTTTCACGCAGTAGCACTTGTGTTAATAGGTCCTGAAGAAGGCTGTGACACCTCCCTTGGGTCAATTGGCCGAAACATGTAGCTGTGATCCACCCGTCACAAGCAGTAAAAATAAAATTCATACTGCTAGTGCTCTATTTTTAACCCTGACACTAGGAATGAACCAATAAAGTTTTTTACATTCATAGTAGTTAGTTTTAATATCACGTCACTCACATTTTGAGATTACTTCTTTTGCACTGCGTTCATTACCCAACCTGTCCTGTTCCACATCGCATTAGAGTATCCTCTACAACAGTAGGTCTCTGAAAACATCCCTGAGCTCCTCACTCACAGTGAGGGGGTTGTAGCCCATGGCGGGGCTAGGTGTCTCCGCCAAGAGGAGAATCCCAGATGATGAAGCATGCCAATCCGGTGGGTGATGGGATTTCATCCTAATTAAAGGACTCTCCTACTAACAACAAGACATCTTTTCTATAATCTCCTTTTGCTGGTTTTCCAGCCTTATAGACCCAAGGATTATTTGTGTTCATACTGTACTATTTGATCCTCGCTGGTCTCTAAATTTTCCCTTGGACCCTCCCTCTCTGCGTTTGTTTCTTCTATAAAGACATTATCCCAATAGGCAGAATAATGTCTAAAAGACTGATGAACCACATAGAAGAAATACCGTGCACCACTTTTTATCCACAATTTCTCCTTAGAACTTTGGTTTAAGAAAGAAAAGATAAGAGTTTGGCAATTTAGAAGGAAGTCTTGCTTGAATCTTAGGTTTATGTCATTACATTTTGTCCATCTAGTTTCACTCTTTAAATAGACATTGTAGCATCCATAGGCTGTATTAATTACTTTTTGGAAAGGTGATAGCTAAAATGGTAAAAGTTCTTCCACAAATTGGTATTTGTACAGCTTTGCAGTTTGTAATATGAGTTTCCAATTTGCAACCATCTCCTCTGCATTGTTGTAGCATTTATATAGGATATTTTCTGTTCTTGTTAGGATTAACAAAGAGATAATATCTGATTTACACTTTGGGAAGGTCATATTTTGGTTAGCGTTCTTCAACAATTTGTCAAAAAGGCAGACTTTTAGAATCTGGTAAAGTTAATTAAAGAAAATGCTCAGAATTTATTTTAGTGGTAGATCTGTAATTACAATCTTCACAGACTTAAAGGCCCATTACGATACCCGGCGTAAAAAAATCCGCCACGCATGAAAGCGGCAAAAATCCGCCCGCACACACCGTCTGAACACCGACCACGCCATTACGATGACACAAACCGAAAACCGCCATCGGCGGAAAAATCACACAAGATACCGCCCGCCCTCGTCCGAGTCGGAGTCAAACCGCCCGCCACGGACGGAAACACGCATGACAACACAAAACCGCCCGCCCTCACGGCCGACACACCGCACGTGAAATTACGATCGCACCGCCATGAGCGCGGGAAAACTACAAATATACCGCCCGCCAGCGCAAACAACGCCGATGAAAATTGACACGGCAGAAGCCATGGCGGCCACGTCCCTGCACAGAAACCATCCGCTGACAAAAACAATCGCACACAACATGGCCAACAAGTCCACACAGCAAGGCACGCACAAATACACAAGCACAGTACACATCCCGAAAACACCCCCCGGACAAACAAAAACTACAAAGGCCAGAACACCAGACACAACACACCTGAAAACAACAGACCATGAGGACACACCCACATAGGTAAGTACAAAAGCAGCACTCCCACAGACCACAACCCCTTGCAACATTGCAAACCAGAGAGGAGAGGAGAGGACACAGTGACACAGCAAGGACAGCAGCACACCACAGAAACGCACACATCACAACCACCACCACCACCACCACCACCAAACACCGGCACCACAAACCCCCTGCACATTACACAACACACACCGCACCAGCACCACAAACACCATGGCACCACAAAGAATGCCCAAGTTCACGCCCATTGAGCTGACGGTCATGGTCGACGAGATCATCAAGGTGCACCCACAAATCTATGGAAACCTGGTCCAGCACACACCACTAGCCACCAGAAACAGAATGTGGAACCGGATCGTAGACCAGGTCAATGCAGTCGGGACCCTGCCCAGGAACAGAGGAGAAATAAACAAACGGTGGAATGACGTCAAAAGCCTGGTCAAGAAGAAGGAGAGCAAAAACAGAGAGCTGGCTGCCGTCACTGGCGGAGGGAATCCCGCGCTTTTCAAGACCTTCAAAGCGTGGGAGGAGAAGGTGCGAGTCATCATCCATCCGGAGATCCACACCGGAGTAGCAGGGGGACTGGAGGCTGGTAAGTACAAACTAATGTATACCAGCACACCGCTATGTACTCACATTCCCTACCACCATGCCACAGCTCCCAGGGACAAACACCCCCATGTCCAGCACACAATACATAACACATCACACACACATGCAACAGACACCACCACACACAGCCCAAACCTAACAACTGAAAGATACGTGGGGGCATGTGTACACTCAGCCAGCCACGTAACCACCAACAGGTCCCCAAGTATGCCAGAAGCGCCACAACGAGCACCCACCACACCCATGTGTCCGCCATAGCTGCACTAACCGACAAGTAACAGGTAAGTGGCAGGAACACAAAGTGCAGTGGGTGGGAGGGTGGACAGCTCAAGTACAACACACACCAGGCCCCTAGTCCCACAGCACAGCAAGGAGGAGCATCCCCCACACCCCACAGCCACGTGTCAGCCACCGCAGTGCACACCGACAGCCGAAAGGTAGACATCACGGTCCACAACAATCGGTGTCAGTGGGTGTCCAGCCATCACCACGACCCACAACACCGCCCCCACCCCCACAGACCTGCAACATGGAGCACCCCCGCTTAGAACCATGCGGCATCCAGTACAGTGCACGCCTGAACAACCTGCAGTGGGAAACTGGACAGGGCTGGATTACTGGAGGCATGAGGACCGTAACACGACCAACACATGGGACATGTCACGTAGCAGACGAACACGCAGCACCGCCCACTGTCACGAACAAGTGAACAATGTGCACACGGACATGAACCACAGACTCACACCCCACATGACACATCACAGACACAGCAACACCCAAGGAGCCACGTCTGCATGCACAAGCCACACTGAATATAGTACCACACGGCAGCCACTGTGCAACCCATCACACACAACCGAAACACCATTGAAGTCCTGTCCATGTAGCCCCTACTGCCTGTCAACCACACACCCCACAACTACGCCTATGTAAGACAAACAACACTAGACGCAACAGAGCGGAACAACATAAATGCACATGAACACCACTGAACCCATCAAACACACAGACACACCATGCACATACAACATACCATCCATCCCATCCGTCAGCCCCAGTCTCATGAAAGGCATGTCATCTGAACAGCTGCCACACATACAGCAGTCACGCTAAGATACATGCCCATGACCAACCATGTGCCAGAAGTCAATGAAGCGCACGCCACACTGTGAGCAACAACACACAACATGGGCCACACCCCCCGAGCACTGCAGTGATGCACATGGCACAGGGCAGCACGCACACCAAGGAGATGGGACAACTGCAATACGTCGGGTGGCACACAACTATCACACACTCATAACGATGCGTCCAATGCCATGTCCAGTAATCACAACAGACAGCAAATATGCAGGGTATGTCAGGCATGCACACACCTCAGACCATGCACTGTCATGCTGCCACAACACATGTCATGTTCGGCACCCATGGCTCACAGCATGTAGCCCAAAAGCATATTCCATCCCAAATGCGTTTCCGGGGCATGGCCCCCATGTTGCCATATGCGTTCCTAAGCGTCCCATTTGAACCCCAAAAGCAAAGTACAAACCAGACCCAGGATGGGCCAGGAGCCCGCATACACCAGAGTCACAATAAGTAGGAGCACAGCAACACACCCATCGGCATGGCCAATCCGTCCCATGCCACATGTGCACAGCACACAGTCCCATTGCCAAGCACACACAACTACAAATGGTACAGCCACACACACGCCTCCGGGAAACCCATGTACGAGATTGCACGAACTGTGAATGTCAGACGACAAATACATACTTCGCCAGGTGCAACACATTAACAAATCTCATTCTCCCCACAGGTGACGAACTACTGGATGCTGGGGATGGAGACAGCAGCCAGCACAGCCAGCCTGCAAGCCCCCACAAGGACACACGGATGTGGAGGATCTGTCCTCCTCCTCGGACACGGACCACCCAGCAGGCCCATCCGGTGTGGCAGGGCCCAGCCGCTCCCCAGGCCCCCACCTACCCACCAACCCATCATCCAGGGCTGTTGTACATTCACAGCCCCCTGCAGCCACTGTCGTTGCGGCCACACCCACGGTCATTGCGGACACACCCACGGTCATTGCGGACACACCCACGGTCATTGCGGCCACACCCACGGTCATTGCGGCCACTACCACTGCCGCAACCGCTACCACGTCTTCGCTGGCCCCAGCACCAGCGCAGGTGGTGGCCCGGCCCACTGGATCCACCCTGGGAGCCAGGGCGAGGACCGTGGTGAGCAATGTGGATAGTGGGCAGGCCGGTGGCAGCAGGACTGGTAGGAGGAGCAGGGTCAGGGAAACGCCAGTCTCCCTGGGAACCATGCCCTGCCTCAAATTGCCAGGGTCCTTGGGGCCTATGAAGAGGCCCAAGGACAATGGGCCAGGTCTGCTACAGACACGCGTGAGGTGCTGGGGGTGCTGAGGTCCATGGACGCCCGTATGGGCCAACTCGTGGACCTCATGGGCCAGCTGGTGGTGGCGGTGAGGTCACAGCCAGGGACAGCAGCTCCCCCTCCGCCACCACCTGCCGGGGCGCAGGGTCGAGCAGCAGTGTCCAGTTCCCCTGCGTCCACAGCCAGTGAGCACACCTCAACCACCAGCAGGTCACAAGCAGGCACCCCCTCGCAAACGTGGAAGGGGCCGTCCGAAGTGGAAACAGATCTCCCGGGAGGACTTCGCACGCTCCAGACGCAAGTGAGGCAGCCAGCCAGCCTTCCTTGACCACCCACTGCATTGACTTGGACTACGATCCCACTCCACACAGCCATCTGGATGGCATGTGTGTGTTGGACTATGGACATAGAACCAGTGGGTACACCCTGAGCATCACGCAGCCATGACCGACAGCTCATTGTCACTGCACGCACCACTTTTGTCATCACCTTACACACAATCACATGTCACAGTTTGAAATAAATGCACCTCTTCCACAAACTGCTGTCTGTGCCCTGTGTTTTAATTGTACGGAATACAACGGCCACCTTGAGCGGAACGGCACCTGATGCGTGGCATGGCAATGGAACCGGAGGGCCTGTAGGGACCTAGGGGTGGGAGACAGAACAGGAGCACATTCAATGAGTGTGTCACACACCCATCACACAGTACATGTCAACAACTACAAGCAATGTACACACATCGCACAGAGCAATAGGGCACAATGCCACAGCCACCAACAGTGGCATACTAACCTGGCCATGGAGCGTTCACACACAGCACGCAGTGAACAAAAGGCCACCCTGACACAGCACACACACACCTGCACAGATACAGCCACATCAGCCGTCGTACATGGACACTCACCGTCAAGTGAAGTAGCGGGCGATGAGCTGCTGACGCACATTCCCAGCTTCATCCTCTCCGCTGTCCTCCTCACTCGAGCTGTCCTGGTCTGCGGGCTGGGGCCCTGGTTGATCTCCGTCATCCACGATGAGGGGATCTGCTTCCGAATGGCCAGATTGTGCAGCATGCAGCACGCCACCACTATCTGGCACACCTTCTGTGGGGAGTACGCCAGTGCACCCCGGTGCGGTCCAGGCACCTGAACCTGGACTTGAGGAGGCCAAAGGTACGCTCGACCACACGTCTGGTCCTCCCATGTGCCTCATTGTAGCGAACGTCTGCTGGGGTGCGAGGATTTCTCAATGGACTGAGCAGCCATGCCCCATTCGGATACGCAGAGTCACCTGGGTGTGAGGGACACAGAGAACCGTTGCTATTCCAACTGGACAGGGGACAGCATCGCACAGCCAGCACGCTACACCACTCCACATACTCACCGACAATACAGGCACGATCCTGTTGCATATTGGCCATCAGTCGTGGCAAGATGCTGTTGCGCATTATGTGTGCGTCATGGGCCGAGCCTGGGAACTTTGCACACACGTGGGTTATCACCATGTCCGCAAGGCACACCACTTGCACATTCAGGGAGTGCGTGTGCTTCCTGTTGCGGTACAGGTGCTCAGTGGCCTGTGGTGGAACAAGGCCAACATGTGTGCAATCAATGGCACCAACAACGTGTGGGATCCTGCCAAGGGCATAGAATGCACCCTTCACTGCCGCCAATTCACGATCCCTGGGGAATCTGATGTACCTATTTCGGTACAGCATCATGGCTGGCAGTACATCCCTCAGCACCTTGCTGAACATGGGCTGGGGCATCCCTCCTCCACTGCCCACTGTGTGCTGGAATGACCCAGTGGCGAAGAAATGCATGGCGGCCATCACCTTAGCCGTGGGGGTGAATGCTGTCGGATACACCCTGCGGGGACAGAGATGGGGTTCCAACATGGCACACAGTCGATGCAGGGTTGGCCTGTCCAGCCGAAACTTCCTTATGACCTCAGTATCGTCCATGTCCGCCAGCAATTGGTATGGGCGGTCAATGTTCGGTCTCCGCCTAGGGAAGATGGCAGTGGACACATGTCAAAGCAACACAACACATAGCAATTTCGCATTCACATCACTGACATGACTGAGCAAGCACATGAGTCACAGCCCAGCTGTCAAGCAGGGACGGCACGGCCACAATACACTTACACAGGTCTCCCACCAATGGCAATGGCTAGTGATACAAACCACTGCCATGAGCATGCACATGGGGATCTAGGCCCCAATGACTTGCGGGCGTGCTGATGGGGACTGACTGCATATTCCTCAAGCGGCAACGCCACGGCAACATGAATGTCTGCTGAGCATGGCACTGCTTCCGAGGCTGGATGAGTATGGCACACGACGACGACGATGTGGGCACAGGCTGAGCGGCCAAAACAAGTGGGACCTGTGGCACGAGGGGATATGAGACAGTAGTAGGTGTCAGCACTGCACCCTATGTACAGCACTGTACGGATCACACCTCCCGAAACATTGACAGGTGTCCACATTGACAGCCCCATGCCAAAACGGCTGTGTGCTTGCAGACACACGTCACAGGTGAGAGGTTACATTGCACGTGCCAGGTGGCAGACGTACATAGTGGGAGCTGGCATGTGTGTGCATGTGACTCCTGTTCAGGATCCACCAGATGGGCGCTGACTCTGTACTGACCATTGGACACAGCATGTTTCGTGGAAGGCTTGTGTGTGTGGGATGGTGGCACTGGATGTGCCTCCGTTGGGTGGGGGGCCATGCACAGGGCGGGTACGTCGATGATTGCGCATTGTTGGTCACGGTGGGTGCACCCACTCAGATGTGTTGCCCTGTGTTCAATTCCTATGTCCGCACGATGATGGACTGTAGATGTGGGCAGACTACACATTGGTCGATGTGCTGTCTATATGCATGTGCCTTCACACCAGGCACAGCTGCCCCTGCACATGTGACCCCTGCTGGACTCGCTGCTGGGTCTGTGGAGCTGATGCACCTTCTGTGCGTGGGGCGGACAGCTCTCCTCACTTCCCTCATTGCGCATGTCATGACTTTGCCGCAGGTGACATGGATCATGGAGGGCCCACATGTACGCGTGGGTAGGCTACACATGATTGTTCACTGGTCGCCACCCCCAGTCAGTGTTTCGAATGGGAAGGTTGTTGTGCTGGTGGTATATTCGATGTGGCGGATGGGCGGGCCTAGGTGCGGGCTTACATTCCGGACATGGGGGTAGTTGGATTGGCGACTAGTTGCAGTACACACGGGACACGTCTCTTCCTGTCCACATCTGGGTCATCCCTTGTACTCACTGACAGTGATACAGTCATCTTCGCCCCAGCCCTCATGTCCTCCCCTCGCTCCCCCAATATGCATGTGCACCTGCGAGGCTAGCGCTTGCACAGGCAGCCCCAAGCTCGCACCAGAGAGGGCAAGGAGTGTATGTGTGGGTCCAGTTGCACGAGTGGGCTGTCTCAGGGTATGATGTGTGGCGGGACGCCATCCACCTGCGTGGTGCCCCAAATGGAGACCCGGCCTGCATGGACTATGCATCACAGTCTTCGCCTTCCGGATCCGCCACCTGCGACACCCAGAGGCTGTGGCTGCCCTTGCAGCCAGGCCGCGTCCGTCTGTAGCTGATGGCCCACACATTCACTCTTTGGCCTCTCTGGGGAGGGCTCGGGGGTGGTGGCGCACGCGCTTGCACTTTGTCGCAATGGCATGTGGCGTGGTTGGAATAATGGGCAATGGATGGGATGGTGCGAGCCACCTCCCGTGACGTCAGTGCTGCTCGTGCTGTGGTGCGTCCCCCTACACTTCCATTTGACTTGTGCCATGCTACACGTTGAGGTTCTATTGCCTGCGTGATATGACCAGGAGGAGCGCGAGGAGACCTCTCACACACCATGCTCCACTGCCATCCCGTGCCCTGTATCGCCTGTGCGGATTGACTATGTTGGGGTTACACCTGGTCGACTGGGGCTGTGTGTGCCTTGTCAAGGGGCATGGCGGGCGCACAACAGGATCCAGCTTGTCCACAGAGGGTGGGCTGACGTGTGCGCCTGGTACCGCATTGTTCGTGTGCCCGGCTGCTGTGCACACACGTGTTCACTTCCCCCGACAGGTGTCCTCTCACAATGCCCAGGGAAGCGGTGGTGTACTGTTCATGACCCCTCCCAACACGGCGTGCTCCAACTTGGCATGTGCGCATCTACCCGTCACACCCACCCACCTGAGCACTGCGTCCATACGACTTCACACGACACATGTGTGTCTTCCACAGTTGTGCTACTCATTTGCGTTGACATCCAATGCCAGTGGACTACATGGTCATGTCACGACTGCCATGTACTTCACATACTCTCATCCTCTCTCATTCGTACTTGTGTATTGAATCAGCGGAGACAGTTTTGGTTTCAAACATTATATTGCGTCTTCTGTCCTCTGTGATTCAGTATAGTGGACACTACTGGCAGCGGAATACATGTTGAGGATATACTGAGCATGATTACAAATGGGATAGGGTGTAGGGTTACATGTGATTAGCTGTTGCATGTGGGATGTGGGCTTCAGAGTTACATCTGCTTGGCCAAGGCTGTGCTAATGTACATTTACGTATAGCTGCGGAGCTGCGGACTTTGACACAGACGGTATACAAGTAGCCTACCAGACCGCTTGGCATCATGGGCACAGTCCATCTCAGTTCCATGTGACAGGTTTGCTGCGGTTGTTCCTCATGCACGCGTGCATGTGAGATGACATCAGGGCATGGGCTTGCGTGCATGCAGCGGCGTGCCACTTGTTGTTGCAATGTGGTGGTTACTGGACATGTCACAGTCACTGGGGTCGTGTTGTTGTTGTATGCACTTGTCGTCCATGCAAAGGTCCTGGTATGGGATTCCCGGGGCGGGGTGGGAGGGGTGCAGCACCCACAGACTCCAGGCGACCTATTCATGTCCACTGAGCGGTGTGTGTGTCCATGGGCGCTGGATCCATGTCGTGTCCTGGTTGTTCGTGCAGTTCCGTCCATGTGGGTGCGATACACAGACCCCATGCCACTGCCTCCCACGATGCATGCGGTGTTCCTGGATGTGATGGGGAACAGTGTGCATGTCCCGGTCATATCCGATGTCATGGCGATGTCGCTGATGGTGTGGTAACAGTTGCCGGTCGTTTGGTATGGCTGTTGTGGTGGTGACTGGCCAGTCCGTGCGGAAGCTAAGCATGGGTGCGGGGTTGGACATCATAGGTCAATTGGGGGACTTGCGTCGGGGTCCGACGAATTGACAGGTTGTCAGGTATGCCATGCCGTCCAGCAGGGCTTCCATGTCATTGGTGGTATACATGTTTGCCAGCCAATGTAGCGGATGGTGGCTGTCAAGGTGTTGTTCGTAAGTTGTCCCTTGGAGGAGCATGATGGGGCATGCTGGGTGACATTCGATGTAGCTGTGCTCGATGATCCGTCGTGTGGAGGCACAGTGGTCCCATTGCAGTGCGGGTGCGATGTTGGCCACATACGCCATGCCCCCATAGGCAGAGCAGACCCTGTCGTGTGCGTCCAGAGGGAGGAATAGTTGTAGCAGGTCCGCCTTTAGACATGCCGCGTTGGAGAGACACAACTCCACAGGATGGTGGAAGGGACACCTCCGACAGTAGAAGACGGGTATGACGCAGCTGAACAATGTGATGCGTTAAGTCAGTCGGTAACTTACGTTCAGCAGGGACAGGGGTTCGCATCCCAATATCTGTATCAGGTTGTGTTTGTACAGCTTGACCTGTCCGGCGTAGTTGGGTAGGTGTGTTGAGAGTGCCATTTTGCAGCGGTGCGTTGTGGTGGCGTGCTCCGGCTGTGTGTGCAGTCTGCAATGTGCACGCTCCGAGGTTGCTGTGAGCTCTGTGTAGTCGTAGGGAGACAGGACTTGTGTTCTGTTGGCTTGTGCGGAGGACACGGGCCCTCATCCCACATGCTTCTCAGACTGTTCAAGGTCAGTGATGTGTGACTCCTTCCAGATAACTTGCATGGGGCCGACATGGGGGAGTGTTTTCTTTTTCTTTCCCGTCCGTAGTGTTCTTCGGTGATATGCGCTATCTGCCCTGTGGTCGGTCTCCTCTGCATGCCTGTGTTGGTCTTTTTTGGACAATGGCTGTATTCACCGGCTTCTTTCGTAGGGCTGTGGTTTCGGAGTTGGAATGGAAGGTCATTCAGTGCTGTCTGCTCTCCCTTGTGTGGGCGGCAGGCTGCCTTTCCGCTCTGCGTTGGGCCTTGTGTGTGGATGTTATTCTTGGGCCACCTGTTGTCGGTCCCCGGGCTCTTTGGTGTTCCGTTTTGTATGTCTTGTTCATGTGTGCAGGGTGGTATGGGTGTTTCAGTGTGGTACTGGCGTTCCTCTTCCCGAAGGGGCCCTGCTTCTCCTGGTTGGTGTTGCCGCCGCTGTGTGCTTCGCCATGTTTGTTACACTGGGGTGTGTCCTGCTGTTGCGTGACTTCACTGACATGTGTGCGTCGGTTGTGTGACGTTGGGTGTTGACCGTGAATTGGGCATTGGGGACATGTCTGTGGCAGGCCTGTCACGTGTCATGTGCGTTCGGGGTGGGGCTGGTGTGTGTGCTGCTTGGTTGTGTCCCTGTGTCTGTGTGCGACGCATGCATGGCGCTGCGGTTGGCCTCTGCGTTGTGCGCATGTGTGGCAGCGTCATCGCCGCTTTGGGGCCGTGACGGGGTCGTTGGTTCCTAGTCCCAGGTGGTGTGTACACATGTGTTACGAGATGTTACAATTTGGCCTGTGTGTCATATGTGGATGCAATGGTGGATGTGTCGTGTACACGCGGGGTGGGGGGTTGTCCGCTTTTTCCGCCCTTGCACTGTGTGCGCTGTTTGCGTGCACTTGTTGTGTGTGTGCCTACCTGCGTCTTCGCGGTACGTTGCGTCCTTGGTGGTGCATCAGATAGAGCATAGGGAGGGCCTGCAGTGCTGGATTCATGCTCGGGGAGCCGCTTCTTCGGTGTCCGTGCTCGGCGTTCGTGTTACCGCTTCGGTTTGACGTACGGTGTCTCTTAGCCGTGGGATCCGTTTGTTTGCGGCATCGTAATTTGTACGCCGGGCGGTACGTGTTTCGTCGGACGGTGTGTGTCAATTGGGCTGCGCCGCTACGTGTACGGGCGCACTTTGATGGCGGACGGTGTCGCTGGCTTGCCGGCGGTGTTTGGCTGACTTTTCGCATCGTAATCGGGCGGGCGTGTGGACTGCTGCGTGCGGACGGTAACTGGTGAATTTTGCATCCGCCAGCACGGCGGTAGTGCTTCCGCCCGACATCGTAATGGGCCCCTTAGTTCCATGTGTAACTCAGTGCAAATAAATCATCAATAGTTACATCTCTTCTTCTAAAACTCCAAACATAACCATAATAAATTCTTCTGCATCTTGTAAACTGTTGAGAGTAAACATTATTCATCCAAGACATATATCTAAAAGATATTGAAAACCTGAAGCAGAATGTGTCACAGTTCTGGTAGTCAGTTAAAACAGTGCAGCGGGTGATAGAGTGCAGGAAACAATCTTATCTGTTTTTTATTCAATTTGGTTAGCTAGATGTGATTAGTGATCTAGTACATTAGGAACAGCATTTGCATAGCAGTCGATACCTGAACTGTTTTCCAACTGGTAACCTACAATATCTCTGTCATTTTCCAGTTTTCTCTTCTTAAGAGCTTCTACTTTGTCCTTGTGTCCCTTCTTGTGTTCAACATCTGTACACTCTTTTTGTAATCTCCTGTTTTGGATAGATTATCCATTTCTCATAAACCGGGCATTGACCTAAATGAAGAGCATATACACTTCTAAACTGATTGAACGCTCTTACTTGCATTGGCACTAACTTTTTTTCATTAAAATCAATCAAAAACAAACCAGACAATGTTCTAGCTTGCAACAATGCTACATATGACCTTCCTTCTTTAAATACAGTGGTTTCAATATTTACAAGAGCTGCATCTACACTTAAACTGTGTGATATATGGACAGTTACAGCATGTGCTAAAGAGAGACTCGGAAATGCTGGCACCACACATACAAGTCTTTCACTAACAAAAAATATACAACACAATGGCCAATCTGTTTCATACCATCAATCTGATCAAATTTTATTCAACACCATCTCTATTTGAGAAATTAATAAAATCAATTACTTTACCCATCTCACCATTTACTAACCCCTCCTCTACATTTACATTTACATTACAACACAAAATTACTAGACAGTTTTTGCTGACACGCAAAATCTTTTCTAATCCTCACGTTTTGAGACAGACTTCTCCAAAGCATATAATTTTGCTTGTAGTTTACCTGTGAGTAATATTGTGACTTCCTGATGTTCCATTTTATCAATTGCTGTAATTTCCAAAATATCTTCTTGCTTCAGTTGTAGTAATTGTTCCATAAAGTTGGAGCACTCGAAGTGTTGGCATTAAACAAACTATAGACTTCTGTTCTTCAACGAAATTGGGCATTAGTTCAGCTGCTGTAATATTAGATGGAAATAGTTTCATGATAAGACAACTTTCCAAAGTACGTTTACCCTCTCTTGTTAGACCTCCTTCAGTATATCTGCATAAATTACATCAGATGCTTGATGCATATTTTTCACTAGTTCCTTGTTTTCAAAATTTTACCAAATACTCAAATTGCCAATACTCCCCAGTGACTTTCTTGTTTCAATATGCAAAAGTGTTTTGAAAACAGGTTGTCCTTTTATAGGGGGTCAGCTGCAGTAGGTCACCAAACACAAACAAATGTTTTCCTCTAAACAGCACATCATAGTTTGTCCTCAAAATCTGCTGCATTCTTAAGTGTATGAAGGCAAGCATTAAGTTGGATACCATGCTGACCTCATCAATGATTAAAAGCTTCAGTTTCTTCAACACTCTTGACACCTGATGGCAAGCTTCACCAGATAGTTTGTTGGTATTCCAGTTTATTGCCATCTTCTACAGGTAACATTAGTAAGTGATGTAAAGTAATCCTTTTAATGCTACGTGAGGCTAATCACTATTATGGGCCCGATTACGATGCAGGCTGGAAGGGCTCCGACCGTCGGTCAGAGCCCTCCTGCCCGCATCGTAATCACCTATTTGGATTCCCTTTCGACCGAGCCATTTCGATGGACTCGGTCGGAAGGGAAATCCGAATCAGGCTTCTGAATGGCTCGGAGAGCCCGTCCGCCATTCAGAAGGCCCACAGTAATCCCCGGCCGGCTCTTTCCGGGCGAGGGATTATGATGGCAGTTTCCCACTGCCTTTTTGTGCTGGCCTTTTTGGCACAGAAAGTCATTGGGAAACAGCTTTGGGGGCCCTCAGCAGGGGGGGCACCTTGAGGTGCCTGCCTCAGGGTGCAGGGATGAACTGCACCTTAGCATTTTGCTATGAGAGCATGCATTCCGTTCGGAATGCATGCTCCCATACCAAAGTATAGTATTGTGACCGAACAGGGTTCGGTCGTATCCGAATTCCTGGAATGGAACCGACGACAGGAGGTCATTCGCTTCCAGTTCCAGAATGATCCTGGACAGACTCGGGTCCGTCTGGCAACAAAATTGGCCTCTAAGTGTTCAAAATCCACAGTTTCCTCTCATGCTTGCTGCATTGCTGTCTCCACCTCATTCATAGCTATAGTTGCTTCATTTTGAATAATTGGTTCTCCAAGAGGCTCTTGCCTCGCTGAAGCAGAACTTTGACTGCTTTGTAAGCTCTCCTTGACTATCTTAGCAGCAATGGTTTCTTCCTGTTCAATGTCCTCTTTCAACATTTGCAGGTAGGTTGGAAAGACTGAGTACTCAATGATGTCTTTCACAGTGTTGAAAGAGTCTTTGTAACAGTCATAGGGGGTCATTAGGATAGCAGCCGGATCGCCACCACCCGTATGGTGGTGGTGATCTGCCCGCTATTTCCCACCGCCCGCCTCACATTTCCCCACCGCCATATTAGTATGGCGGTGGGGACCCAGGCGGATGGCAAGACCGTCCGCCGGTTTTCCGCCGGTCGACCAGTCGGCCGGGTGGAAAAGGGGCTGGCTATGGTGGCGGTGTCTGCTAGACACCGCCATCCATATTACCATGGGCAGCGGTGCAGGGCTTTCCATGGCGGAGACCCCGCCATGGAAAACCAGGCGGAGTTTGCTTTCGGGGGCCTGAAGCGGGCCCCCAGGGTATTGGGGGGGTGGGCGGTGCACATGGGGGGTACCTATTGTACCCCCCTGCATTGTCATGGACATGGTGGCAGGCACCTCGTGGTGCCTGTCACCTTGTGCATGACGATGCACACAGTGCATTCCCAGCATTGTGGCGGGCGGTGCTGTGAGCACCGCCCGCCACAATGCTGGGAATGGAGGATGCCACCGCCACGGTGGCGGTGGCATCCTAATCGCCTGTGCGGGACCGCCGCACCACTGGCGGCCGGTCCCAGCACCGCTAGGGTGGCGGGCGGACGAAAGTCCGCCCGCTTTCCTAATGACCCCCATAGTGTCCAAGTAATTCTTATTCTGCACGTCATGGCTTGAACAACTGAAAACTTCTCTTCTCTCTGGGGTGTGGCAACTAAGCTTTCAGTGGTTAATTAGATTTTCTTTGTTGTGTCTGACCAACCAACTGTCACATCCAACTACTCCATATCTTCCCTCTTCTATGTTTTCAGTTATATTACTTCTATATGTGTAGTGCTGAAGTACTTCATAGAGACACATGTTTTGAATATGAGGACTCCTTCTTGGGTAGTATGTATTAAGCATGTTACTTTTCAGAATATCTCTCCTTTCTGGATCAAATTCTGTGATACTGTATTTCTGGGAAATACTTTAGTACTCTATTTTGACTGTTTGCTAGGCCTAGGCTTAACCACACAATTCCTCTTGACTTGGCGAACAAACTAGCCAAACTCAACCTGTCCGAGCATTCATTAGTACCCATTTCTCTGTGAGAAAGCATTTTCAAGCTGAAGCTATACAATTTTTTGGTAAGACTCTTTTCTGCCGAAATCTCCTCCCACATCTCTTTCATCAAAGTCTTCTCTGATGTTGTTATGTATGAAGTCTCGTAGTGAGCAACAGCTATGGAGTTGTCTGCCACAAATTGTAGATCCATATTTGCATACCACATCTTCAGAATCACAGAGTTGTAGTCATTGATATACTTGGAAGCTTCTGTTCATTTTAGGTTGTATTTATTATTAGGTGATTTCCATGTCAGGGTATGTCTGACTGCAGTCAAAAGGCTATTGACTCTTCTTTCTGAGATGATAGGTCATGGCAATCCAAAACAACATATTGTGTAAATATTTTCCTTTGCATCTGTATTTTCAATGGCAGTACTTCCCACATCTATGTGTATGTAACCGTAGAACTTGTTGTCTCAAGCCCTTATTAGCAGTGTCATTTGGATTGGCGCATGACACATGCTGTTGTATGACAGGTCATGGCAATCCAAAACAACATCTTGTGTAAAATATTTCCTTAGCATCTGTATTTTCAATGACAGTACTTCCTATATCTATGAGTATGAAGCCGTAGAACTTCTTGTCTCAAGCCCTTGTTAGCACTGTCATTTGGGATTGTGCATGTTACATGCTGTTGTATGAAAGACAAGACAGACTCATCAGTGTCTCTTCCAAATTTTGGGGCATCTTTACCCATAACAGCATGTGAATCCATGTATCACCTCTAGCTTGTTACTCTTTGCACCAAAAGAAATCAGTTATGTGGCCAAGGGGAGGATTGCTTGTGTTGCAGATTAAAGCCATCATCACTTG
This sequence comes from Calotriton arnoldi, assembly GCA_963921515.1. NCBI lineage: Eukaryota > Metazoa > Chordata > Amphibia > Caudata > Salamandridae > Calotriton > Calotriton arnoldi. The sequence continues at coordinate 178,242 of CAWUFW010019192.1, forward strand.
AAAACTGGTTTGAGAATGTGGTTTACTGCATAAGATAGACCTAACAAGTCACTCTCAAACAAAAGGTGAAATATATAGAGAATAAAATGGTTAAATCTAGGATCCTCTCAATATAGTCTACTTGATCTGTACTCAGCTCCTGGTATCTGTACAGGCCAGTCTTCATATCTACCACCCATTCCTGTCGGGAAAATATGTGGAAAACCTCGAGCTTCTAAACTTTTCTCCTAGACACATAAGAGAGCTCCTCTTACTTCTTTCATTTGAAAGAGATCAATTGCATCACCAATAATCTCTTTAGATTGCAAAGGGTAGGTACTGTAGTTTTCATAAACTTCTAATCAGGATCGATCTACCTTTTCAATCTGACCTCTTGATGATTTTGTGTCATCTTCCATAGGTGTTATGTCTTGAAGAGCATCTACATTTTTATAATAAATATTGTTTTGTACTAGATATAATGTTGCTTTCGTTACTTTACTAACATCCACTAACTCCTGCCCTATTGTTTTACTCTTGGTAGGAACAACATTCACTAGAATAAGTGCTTTTCCTAAACCTTTCTTCACCCCTACAGTTTTAATATTCTGTTTGAAATCTAATGGCAAGTACACAACTCTACCTTTAATACCTTTCTGTAAGTCTGTTGGAGGTAATTTCCCTGTCTTTGGCTCCATACAAACTATAGCTTGGAATGGATTTATACACTGCATTAAAATGGATTCATAAACATTTAAATCTTGTAGTTCTTGAGGTATTGGAACTAATTCTAGCTCTAGCTGGCCTTTTATTGTCCTCCAACTTATTATAACAGTGTGTACATATGATTTGTTGTGTGGAACAGTCAAACCATTACTCTACAAATAAATGATCTGCAAATTCTCGCCACTTATCTGTGTTGTCTTCTTCACTTTTCGAAGACACAACAACATAACGAGTTTGAGTTTTGTAGTGAGTGTGTCGACAACATATACACTGATAGGTTTCTCTGAACATATTGTGTTAAACATCCCAATCTCTTCTTGAAATTTATCAACAGTAATACCAGTGTCGAATCACTGACATAATATCGATACACATAATATCGAAGTACATTTTTATCAACACACAAATATCGCTAACACTAATATCGATACTCAATACTTAATTAAAAAAATACATTAATATCGACCCATAAATATCGTACATCAAAATGATCGATAACAGTGTTATCGAACACATTAATATTGTTTCAAATATTATCGACAATGCATCAAAAATATACATGTCCAAAATATCGAACACATAAATATAGACAGCAATAATATCGTTTTCTTTCAAATATCGACAATTTTAAAACATATATAATAAACAAATGCAAGCAACAAAAATATTTTTAAATAAATAAACATACACTGCAGATAAAATAAAACCATATATAATAAATTTCTAAAGTACAAAAAATATTTATAAACATTACCTAATAAATTCACCACTAATAACATTTTATAATATATTTTTTAATTATAAACTCATATATTTTAACATTACATTTATCCTTATACACAATTAAATCACTGAACATGTGCAAATACATTTTTTTTTTTTAACTGACTCTTAATTAGCGTTTTCCATATATGGAAACCAACTACCAAAACATTTAAAACAATAAACATTAACCAATGAAAAACACACATTGCTAAAAAAAAAAACCAATGAGAACAAAGAAACAATTAATTAAACACTATATAAACAAGGAAAACACATTCTTATTTTACACCTCATATCAAAACGGATCAACAAGCCGAAACTCTGCCGGATTTCTACCACAAGGAAGAACTTCATCAAAGAAAAATCTATCAAATACTGCCCAAAGTAAGTCAATTACTATTTTTAAAAAACGGTTAATTCTAAAACGCACAAACTACAGTTTATCATACTCAAATAATTTATATATATCTTGTTCAATTTTATGTCTCCCCTACAGTTAATTATCAAAGCATCCAGAAAATAACAGCACTGCTTCTAAAATCATCAACCTAATAAAGTAAGTATTCATCTAAATGCTTATAAAAAAATGTAAAACAGCCCAAAAAAAAACAAATCCATCCCAAACACCCACCCCACCCTATATACAAATTTAACAAAATTACTAAAATTATGTTTTATTCTCCCAACAGAAATATCAACAACTTTATAGATTTCAACAAACAAAGAAAGAACATCTCCACCAAAACAGTGAATTAAAATCAACATTGTAAGTATATTAATAGCAGTGCATTTTTATTAATACAAAATCATTTGCAATTTTCTTAATATTAATTTTTATGTAATTTTTTATAGAATTTAATTCATCACAATGACAGAAGGGGCCCAATTTATCACATCCCAAAAAGGAAATTTTTTATTATGCTACATGGGGTATGTTTATACCCAGGAAAAGCAAAGTGGACTTAAAGTTAATTGGAAGTGTAGCAAGTACTATTCTAATAAATGTAATGGTCGAGCAACAACAAGGGAAACAACTGTTTTGTATACTAGGGAGCATAATCACCCTCCAAATGTCACTGAGATAGAAGTAAGAAATGCCCTTGATGACATAAGAGAAGCTAGCACTAGCTCACAAAAACCTACAACTCAAATCCTTAAAGAAATGCTGCCTAGAGTACCCAAACATGCTACAGGGCAAATGCCCACTATTGCCTCATGATAAGAACTATAGCTCACACCAAAAAGCTACAACAACTACTACACCTACTCTAAAAACATTTGAAGAGGTGGTAATTCCCCCAGAACTAGCTATTACTCACACTGAAGAGCCCTTTGTCTTTTACGACAACAAAAGCAATGACAAAAGAATAATTATGTTTGCTACTGCAAACAATTTAATAAAGCTACAGCAATCAGAAACATGGATGATGGATGGGACTTTTAAAATCTGTCCCAAACCATTCTACCAACTATACACTGTACATGCCCTATATCAGAACACTAACATTCCCTTTATCTACGCCTTGCTACCCAATAAACAAAACTCCACATATATGGAAGTACTAACTAAAATAAAATAAGAAACAAATAATTATTTTCCACAGAAAATAATTATAGGTTTTGAACAAGCTATGATAACTGCTATTCTAAAATGCTACCCACACACATCCATTTAAGGATGTTATTATCATTTCAACCAGTGTCTATGGAGACACTTACAAAAATCAACACTTAGAGGGTCATTAGGATGGCGGGCGGATCGCCACCGCCGGCTCGGCGGTGGCGATCCGCACGCCATCCCAACCTGATTTACCCCCGCCATATTATTATTGTGGGGGGTATCGCGGCGGACGCAAAGTGCCACTTTTCCGCCGGTCGGCAATCATTCCGATTGCCGGCCAGGCGGAACTGGGGCACAATATGGTGGCGGTGCCTAGAAGGCACCGCCATCCATATTATGATGCCTGGGGTAAAAGGCCTTTAAATGGCGGCGATGCCACCATGGAAAGGCTGGCGGGGATGTGCTTGGGGGCCCGTTGAGGACCCCCAGGGGGGTGCACTTGGGGGTACCCATGGTTACCCCCTGCATTCCCATGCACAAGGTGGCAGGCACCGCGCGGTACCTGCCACATTGTGCATGGGAAAGCACAACATGTCAATTTGGCATTTTGGCGGGTGCTGCTGTAATCAGCACCCGCCGCAATATGCCTAATCAGCGGTGCGGGACCGCCGCACGTCTGGCGGCCAGTCCCAGCACCGCGAGGATGGCGGGCGGACTTAAGTCTGCCCGCCATCCTAATGGGGCCCTAAGTGTTGAATATGCTACAAACAGTTCATTTGCTTACCAAATAAAAAAACTAATTGCACTAGCCTATGTTCCTGTAGCTGATGTTGCTGAACATTATAACCTTTTAATCGAAAGTCCTTACTACAAACAACACGAAGATAAATTAAGTCCCCTCCTAGACTATTTTGAAGATACCTGGGTGGGAAGACTACATAGATCAGGACATAGGAGACAACCAAAATATCAAATTCCATGGTGGAATGTCTACCTTAGCACATTAAACCAACAATCTAAAACTAATAATGCTGTTGAAGGTTGGCATAATGCCTTCCAAGCAACAACAGGACGTGGAACACCTACACTCCACAAACTCCTACTCTCCCTACTAAAAGAACAGAGCTACCAACAGTTAAGAATGGAGCAATCTGTTACCAAATTAAAACCTAAACTATCCAAACAAACAAAGCAAATGTTTGAATACCTACACCAACTAGTCAAACTATACCCTACAACAAGAGGCCTAGAATACTTAGCAATTATAGCCAAAAGCCTACTCTAAAAATTTGAAACAATTAAAAATCTCTAATACTTTTCTATCAAATATATTAATATGCATCTAAATACATATTAATTAAATTTATAAAAACTTTAAACAACAATAACATTAAAAACTATTGCATTTCCCATCCACAATAAATAATTAAATTTACTTACGGTTTCCGTAGCTGTAGTGTAAAATTCCCACATCTTCTAAATAAATCCAGTGAAGTAATAATCAAAATAGTAATCCAAAATCCACCCAAAAAATGCAAAAATGAAACTCTTCCAAAAATTACTCCCCCTTAAGTAAATCCTCAATCGATAAACCATAAAAAACCCGAAAAATAGATTTAAAAAAAGAAACGCTCCATGAAAACCGGAAAACTTAAGGAAGTGTAAAATTAAATACTAGTTACTTAAACTAATACACACTTCCTCAATAAAAAAAATTCAATCTTCACGTAACCGCAACTTCAATTAAACGAAACCTGTAAAAAATACACATAAACATATCCACCCACACATACATACATATAATATAGAATATAACTGTATTACAAACATTAAAAACAACATTTACACATAATCTAATATACTTTAACATTTCTAAACTAGGCCTCAAAAACGTAACGCAACAGAAATAGCTTGAAAATAACCTACACATAAAAAACAACAAAACTCCACAAACCTAACTCTACACACACTATCTAGAACGTAACTTCCTTCAAACTTTATTAAAAATAGCTTCAAAATAAAGAAAATTAATCTTACCTGCCTCAACGCGACGTAAAACCTGACCGCGAGCTTCTCCCCTTCGAAATGACCCAAAACAACAGCGACCGGTTACAAAATCCAATGCCCAAACAAATATGGCAGCTTTATACATATAAAATAAACAACTTTTCTTTAAAAAAATGTTATAACATTATATATAAATTATAAAAATGTTTAATTAAAATACTAGAAATTATGAAATATTTTTTTAATTACTGTTAAATTTGTTATGCATTGTAAAATTATAATAATAAATATTAACAACAAAGGGGCACATTACGATACCCGGCGTAAAAAAATCCGCCAGGCATGGAAGCGGCAAAAATCCGCCCGCACACACCGCCTGAACACCGACCACGCCATTATGAGTACACAAACTGAAAACCGCCATCGGCGGAAAAATCATACAAAATACCGCCCGCCATCGTCCGAGTCGGAGTCAAACCGCCCGCCACGGACGGAAACACGCACGACAACACAAAACCGCCCGCCCACACGGCCGACACACCGCACGTGAAATTACGATCGCACCGCCATGAGCGCGGAAAAACAACAAATATACCGCCCGCCAGCGCAAACAACGCCGATGAGAATCGACACGGCAGAAGCCATGGCGCCCACGTACCTGCACAGAAACCATCCGCACACAAAACCAATAGCACACAACATGGCCAACAAGTCCACACAGCAAGGCACGCACAAATACACAAGCACAGTACACATCCCGAAAACACCCCCGGACAAACAAAAAATACAAAGGCCAGAACCCCAGACACAACACACCTGAAAACAACAGACCATGAGGACACACCCACATAGGTGAGTACAAAAGCAGCACTCCCACAGACTACAACCCCTTGCTACATTGCAAACCAGAGAGGAGAGGAGAGGACACAGTGACACAGCAAGGACAGCAGCACACCACAGAAACGCACACATCACTACCACCACCACCACCACCACCACCACCAAACACCACCACCACCACACCCCGGCACCACAAACCCCCTGCACATTACACAACACACACCGCACCAGCACCACAAACACCATGGCACCACAAAGGATGCCCAAGTTCACGCCCATGGAGCTGACGGTCATGGTCGACGAGATCATCAAGGTGTACCCACAAATCTATGGGAACATGGTCCAGCACACACCACTAGCCACCAGAAACAGAATGTGGACCCGGATCGTAGACCAGGTCAATGCAGTCGGGACCCTGCCCAGGAACAGAACCGAGATAAACAAACGTTGGAATGACGTAAAGAGCCTGGTCAAGAAGAAGGAGGGCAAAAACAGAGAGCTGGCTGCCGTCACTGGCGGAGGGAATCCCGCGCTCTTTAAGACCTTCAAAGCGTGGGAGGAGAAGGTGCGAGTCGTAATCCATCCGGAGATCCTCGCCGGATTAGCAGGGGGAGTGGAGGCTGGTAAGTACAAACTAATGTATACCAGCACACCGCTATGTACACACATGCGCAACCACCATGCCACAGCTCCCAGGGACAAACACCCCCATGTCCAGCACACAATACACAACACATCACACGCACATGCAACAGACACTACCACACACAGGCCAAACCGAACAACTGTAAGATGCGTGGGGACATGTGTACACTAAGCCAGCCACGTAACCACCAACAGGTCCCCAAATATGCCAGAAGCGCCACAACGAGCACCCACCACACCCATGTGTCCGCCACAGCTGCACTAACCGACAAGTAACAGGTAAGTGGCAGGAACACAAAGTGCAGTGGGTCGGAGGGGGACAGCTGAAGTACAACACCCACCAGGCCCCCACTCCCACAGACCAGCAAGGTGGAGCACTCCCCACACCCATGTGTCAGGCACAGCTGCACCAACCGACAAGTAACAGGTAAGTGGCAGGAACACAAAGTGCAGTGGGTCGGAGGGGGACAGCTGAAGTACAACACCCACCAGGCCCCCACTCCCACAGACCAGCAAGGTGGAGCACTCCCCACACCCATGTGTCAGGCACAGCTGCACCAACCGACAAGTAACAGGTAAGTGGCAGGAACACAAAGTGCAGTGGGTCGGAGGGGGACAGCTGAAGTACAACACCCACCAGGCCCCCACTCCCACAGACCAGCAAGGTGGAGCACTCCCCACACCCATGTGTCAGGCACAGCTGCACCAACCGACAAGTAACAGGTAAGTGGCAGGAACACAAAGTGCAGTGGGTGGGACGGTGGACAGCCCAAGTACAACACACACCAGGCTCCAGTCCCACAGCACAGCAAGGAGGAGCATCCCCACACCCCACAGCCACGTGTCAGCCACCGCAGTGCACAACGACAGCCGAAAGGCACACATCACGGTCCACAGCAATCGGTGTCAGTGGGTGTACAGCCACCCCCACGACCCACTACACCCCCCACCCCCACAGACCTGCAACATGGAGCACCCCCGCTAAGAGCCATGTGGCATCCAGTACAGTGCACGCACGAACAACTTGCAGGTGGGAAACTGGACAGGGCTGGATTACTGGAGGCATGAGGACCATAACACCACCAACACATGGGACATGTCACGTAGCACACGAACACGCAGCACCGCCCACCGTCACGAACAAGTGAACAATGTGCACACGGACATGAACAGCAGACTCACACCCCACATGACCCATCACAGACATAGCAACACCCAAGGAGCCACGTCTGCATGCACAAGCCACACTGAATATAGTCCCACACGGCAGCCACTGTGCAACTCATCACACACAACCGAAACACCATTGAAGTCCTGTCCATGTAGCCCCTACTGCCTGTCAACCACACACCCCACAACTACGCCTATGTAAGACAAACAACACTAGACGCAACAGAGCGGAACAACAGAAATGCACACGAACACCACTGAACCCATCAAACACACAGACACACCATGCACATACAACATACCATCCATCCCATCCGTCAGCCCCAGTCTCATGAAAGGCATGTCATCCGCACAGCTGCCACACATACAGCAGTCACGCTAAGACACATGCCCATGACCAACCATGTGCCAGAAGTCAATGAAGCGCACGACACACTGTGAGCAACAACACACAACATGGGCCACACCCCCCCGAGCACTGCAGTGATGCACATGGCACAGGGCAGCACGCACACCAAGGAGATGGGACAACTGCAATACGTTGGCTGGCACACAACTATCACTCACTCATAACGATGCGTCCAATGCCATGTCCAGTAACCACAACAGACAGCAAATAGGCAGGGCATGTCAGGCATGCACACACCTCAGACCATGCACTGTCATGCTGCCACAACACATGTCACGTTCGGCACCCATGGCTCACAGCATGTACCCCAAAAGCATATACCCTCCCAAATGCGAATCTGGGGCATGGCCCCCATGTTGCCATATGCGTTCCTAAGCGTTCCATTTGAACCCCAAAAGCATATTCCCTCCCAAATGCGAATCTGGGGCATGGCCCCCATGTTGCCAAATGCGTTCCTAAGCGTTCCATTTGAACTCCAAAAGCAAAGTACAAACCAGACCCAGGATGGGCCAGGAGCCCGCATACACCAGAGTCACAATGAGTAGGGGCAAAGCAACACACCCATCGGCATGGCCAATCCGTCCCATGCCACATGTGCACAGCACACAGTCCCATTGCCTAGCACACACACCTACAGATGCCACAGCCACACACTCGCCTCCGGGAAACCCATGTACGAGATTGCACGAACTGCCAATGTCAGACGACTAATACATACTTCGCCAGGTGCAACACAATAACAAATCTCATTCTCTCCACAGGTGACGAACTGCTGGACGCTGGGGATGGAGACAGCAGCCAGCACAGCCAGCCTACAAGCCCCCAACGAGGACACACGGATCTGGAGGATCTGTCCACCTCTTCGGACACGGACCACCAAGCTGGCCCATCTGGCGTGGCAGGGCCCAGCCGCTCCCCAGGACCCCTCCTACCCACCAACCCATCATCCAGGGATGCTGAACAGTCCCAGTCCCCTGCTGCCACTGTCGTTGCGGCCACACCCACGGTCATTGCGGCCACTACCACTGCCGCAACCGCCACCATCGCCGCACCGACCACCACCGCCTCCACCACCACCACGTCTTCGCTGGCACCAGCCCCAGCGCAGGTGGTGGCCCGGCCGACTGGATCCACCCTGGGAGCCACAGCGAGGACCGTGGTGAGCAATGTGGCTAGTGGGCAGGTCGGTGGCAGCAGGACTGGTAGGAGGAGCAGGGTCAGGGAAACGCCAGCCTCCCCTGGGAGCCATGCCCTGCCTCAAATGGCCAGAGTCCTTGGGGCCTATGAAGAGGCCCAAGGACAATGGGCCAGGTCTGCTACTGACACGCGGGAGGTGCTGGGGGTGCTGAGGTCCATGGACGCCCATATGGGCCAATTCGTGTCCCGTATGGACCAACTCGTGGACCTCATGGGCCAGCTGGTGGTGGCGGTGGGGTCACAGGCAAGGCCAGCAACACCACCTCCGCCACCACCTGCTAGGGCGCAGGCTCGGGCAGCAGTGTCCACTTCCCCTGCGTCCACAGCCAGTGAGCACACCTCACCCACCACCAGCAGGTCGCCACCACACCCCCCTCCCAAACGTGGAAGGGGCCGTCCGAAGAGGAAACAGATCTCCCGGGAGGACTTCGCACGCTCCAGTCGCAAGTGAGGCATCCAGCCAGCCTTCCGCCAGCCTTCCTTGACCAGCCACTGCATTGACTTGCTCTACGATCCCACTCCACACAGCCATCTGGATGGCATGTGTGTGTTGGACTATGGACATAGAACCAGTGGGTACACCCTGATCATCACGCAGCCATGACCGACAGCTCATTGTCACTGCACGCACCACTTTTGTCATCACCTTACACACAATCACATGTCACAGTTTGTAATAAATGCACCTTTTTCACTAACTGCTGTTTGTGCCCTGTGTCTTTATTGTACGGAATACAACGGCCACCTTGGGCGGAAAGGCACCTGATGCGTGGCATGGAAATGGAATCCGGAGGGCCTGTAGGGACCTAGGGGTGGGAGACAGAACAGGAGCACATTCAATGAGTGTGTCACACACCCATCACACAGTACATGTCAACAACTACAAGCAATGTACACACATCGCACAGAGCAATAGGGCACAATGCCACAGTCACCAACAGTGGCATACTACCCTGGCCATGGAGCGTTGACACACTGCACGCAGTGAACATACGGCCACCCTGACACAGCACACACACACCTGCATAGATACAGACACATCATCCGTCGTACATGGACACTCACCGTCAAGTGAAGTAGCGGGCGATGAGCTGCTGGCGCACATTCCCAGCTTCCTCCTCTCCGCTGTCCACCTCACTCGAGCTGTCCTGGTCTGCGGGCTGGGGCCCTGGTTGATCTCCGTCATCCACAATGAGGGGGATCTGCTTCCGAATGGCCAGATTGTGCAGCATGCAGCACGCCACCACTATCTGGCACACCTTCTGTGGGGAGTACGCCAGTGCACTCCCGGTGCGGTCCAGGCACCTGAACCTGGACTTGAGGAGGCCAAAGGTACGCTCGACCACACGTCTGGTCTTCCCATGTGCCTCATTGTATCGATCGTCTGCTGGGGTGCGAGGATTCCTCAATGGACTGAGCAGCCATGCCCCATTCGGATACGCAGAGTCACCTGGGTGTGAGGGACACAGAGAACCGTTGCTATTCCAACTGGACAGGGGACAGCATCGCACAACCAGCACGCTACACCACTCCACATACTCACCGACAATACAGCCACGATCCTGTTGCAGATTGGCCATCAGTCGTGGCAAGATGCTGTTGCGCATTATGTGTGCGTCATGGGCCGAGCCTGGAAACTTTGCACACACGTGGGTGATCACCATGTCCGCAAGGCACACCACTTGCACATTCAGGGAGTGCGTGTGCTTCCTGTTGCGGTACAGGTGCTCAGTGGCCTGTGGTGGAACAAGGCCAACATGAGTGCAGTCAATGGCTCCCACGACGTGTGGGATTCTGCCAAGGGCATAGAATGCACCCTTCACTGCCGCCAATTCACGAGCCCTGGGGAAGCGGATGTACCTGTTCCGGTACAGCATCATGGCTGCCAGTACATCCCTCAGCACCTTGCTGAACATGGGCTGGGACATCCCTCCTCCAATGCCCACTGTGTGCTGGAATGACCCAGTGGCGAAGAAATGCATGGCGGCCATCACCTTAGCCGTGGGGGTGACAGCAGTCGGATACACCCTGCGGGGACGGAGATGGGGCTCTAACATGGCACACAGTCGATGCAGAGTTGGCCTGTCCAGCCGAAACTTCCTGATTACCTCTGTATCGTCCATGTCCGCCAGCAATTGGTATGGGCGGTCAATGTTCGGTCTCCGCCTGGGTTAAATGGCAGAGGACACATGTCAAAGCAACACGGCACATAGCAATTTCGCATACACATCACTGACATGACTGAGCAAGCACATGGGCCACAGCCCAGCTGTCAAGCTGGGACGGCACGGCCACAATACACTTACACAGGTCTCCCAACAATGGCAATGGCAAGTGAGACATACCACTGCCATGTGCATGCACATGGGGATCTAGGCCCCAATGACTTGCGGGGCGTGCTGATGGGGACTGACTGCATATTCGTCAAGCGGCAACGCCACGGCAACATGAGTGTCTGCTGAGCATGGTACTGCTTCCGAGGCTGGATGAGTATGGCACACGACGACGACGATGTGGGCACGGGCTGAGCGGCCAATACAAGTGGGACCTGTGGCACGAGGGGATATGAGACAGTAGTAGGTGTCAGCACTGCACCCTATGTACAGCACTGTACGGATCACAGCTCCCGAAACATTGACTGGTGTCCACATTGACAGCCCCATGCCAAGACGGCTGTGTGCTTGCAGTCACACGTCACAGGTGAGAGGTTACATTGCACGTGCCAGGTGGCAGTCGTACATAGTGGGAGCTGGCATGTGTGTGCATGTGTCTCCTGTTCAGGATCCACCAGATGGGCGCTGACTCTGTACTGACCATTGGACACAGCATGTTCCGTGGAAGGCTTGTGTGTGTGGGATGGTGGCACTGGATGTGCCTCCGTTGGGTGGGGGGCCATGCACAGGGCGGGTACGTCGATGATTGCGCATTGTTGGTCACGGTGGGTGCACCAGCTAAGATGTGTTGCCCTGTGTTCAATTCCTATGTCCGCATGATGATGGACTGTGGATGTGGGCAGACTACACATTGGTCGATGTGCTGTCCAAATGCATGTGCCTTCACACCAGGCACAGCTGCCCCTGCACATGTGACCCCTGCTGGACTCGCTGCTGGGTCTGTGGAGCTGATGCACCTTCTGCGCGTGGGCGGACAGCTCTCCTCACTTCCCTCATTGCGCATGTCATGTCTTTGCCGCAGGTGACATGGATCATGGAGGGCCCACATGTACGCGTGGGTAGGCTACACATGATTGTTCACTGGTCGCCACCCCCAGTCAGTGTTTCGAATGGGAAGGTTGTCGTGCTGGTGGTATGTTCGATGTGGCGGATGGGCGGCCCTAGGTGCGGGCTTACATTCCGGACATGGGGGGTAGTTGGATTGGCGACTAGTTGCAGTACACACGGGACACGTCTCTTCCTTTCCACATCTGGGTCATCCCTTGTACTAACTGACAGTGATACAGTCATCTTCGCCCCAGCCCTCATGTCCTCCCCTCGCCCCCCCAATATGCATGCTCACCTGCGAGGATAGCGCTTGCACAGGCAGCCCCAAGCTCGCACCAGAGAGGGCAAGGAGTGTATGTGTGGGTCCAGTTGCACGAGTGGGCTGTCTCAGGGTATGATGTGTGGCGGGACGCCGTCCACCTGCGTGGTGCCCCAAATGGAGACCCGGCCTGCATGGACTATGCATCACAGTCTTCGCCTTCCGGATCCGCCACCTGCGACACCCAGTGGCTGTGGCTGCCCTTGCGGCCATGCCGCGTCCGTCTGTGGCTGATGGCCCACACATTCACTCTATGGCCTCTCTGGGGAGGGCTCAGGGGTGGTGGCGCACGCGCTTGCACTTAGTCGCAATGGCATGTGGCGTGGTTGGTATGATGGGCAATGGATGGGATGGTGCGAGCCACCTCCCGTGACGTCAGTGCTGCTCGTGCTGTGGTGCGTCCCCCTACACTTCCATTTGACTTTTTGCCATGCTGGACGTTGAGGTTCTATTGCCTGCGTGATATGACCAGGAGGAGCGCGAGGAGACCTCTCACACACCATGCTCCACTGCCATCCCGTGCCCTGTATCACCTGTGTGGATTGACTATGTTGGGGTTACACCTGGTCGACTGGGGCTGTGTGTGCCTTGTCAAGGGGCATGGCGGGCGCACAACAGGATCCAGCTTGTCCACAGAGGGTGGGCATTCGGTGCGCCTGGTACCGCTTTGTACGTGTGCCCGGCTGCTGTGCACACACGTGTTCACTGCCCCCCGACAGGTGTCCTCTCACAATGCCCAGGGAAGCGGTGGTGTACTGTTCATGACCCCTCCCAACACGGCGTGCTCCAACTTGGCATGTGCGCATCTACCCGTCGCACCCACCCACCTGAGCACTGCGTCCATACGACTTCACACGACACATGTGTGTCTTCCACAGTAGTGCTACTCATTTGCGTTGACATCCAATACCAGTGGACTACATGGTCATGTCACGACTGCCGTGTACTTCACATACTCTCATCCTCTCTCATTCGTACTTGTGAAATGAGTCAGCGGAGACAGTTTTGGTTTCAAACATTATATTGAGTCTTCTGTCCTCTGTGATGCAGTATAGTGGACACTACTGGCAGCGGGATACATGTTGAGGATATACTGAGCATGATTACAAATGGGATAGGGTGTGGGGTTACATCTGCTTGGCCAAGGCTGTGCTAATGTACATTTACGTATGGCTGCGGAGCTGCGGACTTTGACACAGACGGTATACATGTAGCCTACCAGACCGCTCGGCATCATGGGCACAGTCCATCTCAGTTCCATGTGACAGGTTTGCTGCGGTTGTTCCTCATGCACGCGTGCATGTGAGATGACATCAGGGCATGTGCTTGCGTGCATGCAGCGGCGTGCCACTTGTTGTTGCACTGTGGTGGTTACTGGACATGTCACAGTCACTGGGGTCGTGTTGTTGTTGTATGCACTTGTCGTCCATGCAAAGGTCCTGGTATGGGATTCCCGGGCGGGGGTGGGAGGGGTGCAGCACCCACAGACTCCAGGCGACCTATTCATGTCCACTGAGCGGTGTGTGTGTCCATGGGCGCTGGATCCATGTCGTGTCCTGGTTGTTCGTGCAGTTCCGTCCATGTGGGTGCGATGCACAGAGCCCATGCCACTGCCTCCCACGATGCATGCGGTGTTCCTGGATGTGATGGGGAACAGTGTGCATGTCCCGGTCATATCCGATGTCATGGCGATGTCGTTGATGGTGTGGTTACAGTTGCCGGTCGTTTGGTATGGCTGTTGTGGTGGTGACTGGCCAGTCCGTGCGGAAGCTGAGCATGGGTGCGGGGTTGGACTTCATAGGTCACTCGTGGAACCTGCGTTGTGGTCCGACGTATTTACAGGTTGACAGGTATGCGATGCCGTCCAGCAGGGCTTCCATGTCATTGGTGGTGTACATGTTTGCCAGCCAATGAAGCGGATGGTGGCTGTCAAGGTGTTGTTCGTAGGTTGTCCCTTGGAGGACCATGATGGGGCATGCTGGGTGACATTCGATGTAGCTGTTCTCGATGATCCGTCGTGTGGAGGCACAGTGGTTCCATTTCAGTGCGCGTGCGATGTTGGCCACATACGCCATGCCCCCATAGGCAGAGCAGGCCCTGTCGTGTGCGTCCAGAGGGAGGAGTAGTGGTAGCAGGTCCGCCTTCAGACATGCCGGGTTGGAGAGGCATATCTCGACGGGATGCTGGTAGGGACACCTCCGACAGTAGAAGACGGGCATGACGCAGCTGAACAATGTGATGCGGTAAGTCAGTCGGTAACTTACGTTCAGCAGGGACAGGAGATCGCATCCCAATGTATGTATCGTGCTGGTTTGGTACAGCTTGAGCTCTTCGGCGTAGTTGGGTAGGTGTGTTGCGGTTGCCATTTCGCAGCGGTTCGTAGAGGTGGCGTGCTCCGGCTGTGTGTGCAGTCTGCAATGTGCACGCTCCGGGGTTGCTGTGAGCTCTGTGTAGTCGTGGGGAGACAGGACTTGTGTTCTGTTGGCTTGTTTGGAGGACACGGGCCCTCTTCCCACATGCTTCTCAGACAGTTCAAGGTCAGTGCTGTGTGACTCCTTCCAATTAACTTGCATGTGGCCGACATGGGGGAGTGTTTTCTTCTTTCTTCCCCGTCCGTTGTGTGCTTCTGTGATATGCGCTATCTGCCCTGTGGTCGGTCTCCTCGGCATGCCTGTGTTGGTCTATTCTTGGACAATGGCTGTATTCACCGGCTTCTGTCGTAGGGCTGTGGTTTCGGTGTTGGAATGGAAGGTCATTCAGTGCTGTCTGCTCTCCCTTGTGTGGGCGGCAGGCTGCCTTTCCGCTCTGCGTTGGGCCTTGTGTGTGGATGTAATTCTTGGGCCACCTGTTGTCGGTCCCCGGGCTCTTTGGTGTTCCGTTTCATGTGTCTTGTTCATATGTGCAGGGTGGTATGGGTTTTTCAGTGTGGTACTGGCGTTCCTCTTCCCGAAGGGGCCCTGCTTCTCCTAGTTGGTGTTGCCGCCGCTGTGTGCTTCGCCATGTTTGTTACACTGGGGTGTGTCCTGCTGTTGCGTGACTTAACTGACATGTGTGCGTCGGTTGTGTGGCGTTGGGTGTTGTCCGTGAATTGGGCGTTGGGGACATGTCTGTGGCCGGCCTGTCACGTGTCATGTGCGTTCGGGGTGGGGCTGGTGTGTGTGCTGCTTGGTTGTGTCCCTGTGTCTGTGTGCGACGCATGCATGGCGCTGCGGTTGGCCTCTGCGTTGTGCGCATGTGTGGCGGCGTCATCGGCGCTTTGGGGCCGTGACGGGGTGGTTGGTTCCTAGTCCCAGGTGGTGTGTACACATGTGTTCCGCGATGTTAGGATTTGGCCTGTGTGTCATATGTGGATGCAATGGTGGATGTGTAGTGTGCACGCGCTGGTGGGGGGTTGTCCGCTTTATCCGCCCTTGCACTGTGTGCGCTGTTTGCGTGCACTTGTTGTGTGTGTGCCTACCTGCGTCTCCGCGGTACGTTGCGTCCTTGGTGGTGCATCAGCAGAAGCATGGGAAGGGCCTGCAGTGCTGGATTCATGCCCGGGGTGCCGCTTCTTCGTTGTCCGTGCTCTGCGTCCGTGTTTCCGCCTCTCTTTCACGTGCGGTGTCTCTTTGCCGTGGGAGCCGTTTGTTTGCGGCATCGTAATTTATGCGCCGGGCGGGACGTGTTTCGTCGGACGGTGTGTGTCAGTTGTGCTGCGCCGCTACGTGTGCGGGCGCACTTTGATGGCGGATGGTGTTGCTGGCTTGCCGGCGGTGTTTGGCCTGCTTTTCGCATCGTAATTGGGCGGGCGT